>PVKA01006859.1:10014-81160 GCA_004027165.1 Ctenomys sociabilis | reverse complement strand
TTATTGAATCTTTGATATAATTCAGCTATAAAAAAACCTGTAAATATAATTTCATGTATGCACCTTGTACAGTACCAAAACGTTATGAAAACAGTTTGCAATGTATTAATTCATCGACTCTGTATGGTTAAGGTGTCTTGAAACTGTCTGATTGACATTTGTATTTTAATAAAATAAAAATAAATGAAAAAAAAAGAAAAAAAAAAAAGATAAGGCAATGGTTTGCATGATTCAATGCTTCTGCACCTAAAACTTGACGAGACTGCAGTCAGTTGAGTTGTAATCAACAGTTTCGTTGAATGCATACAGTACAACCTATTATGATATAGATCTAGGGGGAAAAATTAAGTCCATGAAAGTACAATACTGCGTGAACAGAAATATAAATGATCCTTACAATCTCTGTGCCTGGGGCCTCTGATGGAGACGATATTCAACTGGAATGAAAAGCCTCTCAACTTTTTTCTCCACTTTGTCTGGGAAGTACCAGTGTGGACTGTGCTCCCCCTGCTGGTGCTGAGTGCCACTGCAGGGAGGTTTGTGAATGGGCTCACAGTGGCATGAAATTACTGGGGTCTCTTGCACAGTAATATGTGGCTGTGTCGTCCATGGTGACCGAGTTCAGCTGCAGAGAGAACTGGTTTTTGTTTGTGTCTCTGGAGATGGAGATGCGGCTGTTGAAGGACGGACTGTAGCCAGTGTTACCACTGTAGCCTATGTTCCCTATCCATTCCAGAGTCTCTCCTGGGGATTGATGGAACCAGTGCCAGTAGTAATCACTTGTGATGGAGTAACCAGAGACGGTACAGGTGAGGTACAGGGGCTGTGAGGACTGAATCAGGCCAGGTCCAGACTCCTGCAGCTGCAGCTGGGACAGGACACCTGGAAACAAATAAAAACTGCATCAGCCATCTGCCTTCCTAGTCAATCCATGGGCTGATATCTGACAATAAAGATACTCACCATGGGGCCCTGTCACCACGCACAGGACAAGACCCACCAGCTTCATGTTCTAGACCACACCTCTGCCTTCTACAGAGATCTTACTGTGTAGGAAGAGGGAGCTGTGAACCCTAATAGCACAAGAGGGACATTGTCATCTAGATATGGGTGACAAATTTTCATGTGGGTGGTCCTTTTCCTTTATAAATGGACCAGGGCATTTCTGGTCGTTATGCTTCTGAGGGGAATCTCTTTTCCTGAATCAAATGCTGTTTAAGCATGCATGTGTACACAGGATGGTTGAAATGACTGTACTAATAAATTTCATAAGTCTTTTGAAAATAGTAGTTAATTTTCAGGATTTTCACCTTGACTAACTCTGTATGCTGATTATCTGTGATCTGAGAACTACATCAAGGGCAGCAATGAGTAATACAAAACCCCTGATTGAATACCTGTCATCTAAATATGTACTGTTTCTAATGTCTTATCAATTATTATACTGTCTTTAAAATAAATTTTAAAAAACACAAAGAAAAAAATTAAGATTTCTGGAAAGCAAGCGTTATTATTCAGTTATTTGTCCAAATCTTGCATAACTATATGTTAACCTGAGGAACAGATTTAACAATTAAAATTAAAATAGATAACATGACAACCATTGTTAATTAGCTATTTCTGTTTTGAAAATCTGTAATATGTGCATTGTTGTATGTTACCCTAGTTCCATCTTTTCTTCAGTTTTTTGCTTCTGTTTTCGCTCTTCAAAATAAAATAAAATAAAATATGTAAAAATGCTGCTTAAGGCTGTGACAAGTGGGACTCTGGCCTCGTTGGAGTGGTGGAGGCAGGGCAATGAACCACCATCCTGGACCCTCATCAGCTTCCTCCACTTCCTTCTCCCTCCTTGGGCCCCAGCCCAATCTCTCCCTCCACATGTGTCCTGCTGCGGCTGCTTCAGGTTAACATGAGCACAGCTTCTTTGTCTCCCTGATCTCTGTCCTCTGGATCTCTCTTCGCTTCACCAAGCTATCAGCAGAGGGCCTCCTTCAGCTCCAGCAGGAACTAGAAATAGTGATGTTGTCTGAGCTCACCTCCCACAGTTGTCACAACCATCTGTGATGAGTGTCCTGTTCCCACATGAACTTGTGTACCCACTGGGTGGTCATATTCCAATTCCACTTCTCATGTTTTCTGAAAGCTATTTTTAAATTCCAAATGTCTACCTACTTATAGGTGTCAACAATTATGTATCATGAAGATCAGACACGTGATAATAATGTTCTTAAAATTGAAGTTTTGCTTCGAATTTCAAATCACACTTTAGCCATAGGCGTCCAGTACTTGACACTATTGATGTGTTGAGAAATCCATGAAATGGGGCTAGCCAAATAGCTCAGTGGATTAAATCACATTCAAGCTGGTACAGAGACCAGGAGTTTGATCCCCTGGCCTGCTGTGCTGGCCCTGCCCCCAGGGCATGCTAATATGGCAATTGAGACTGGGTGTGGTGGCACAGGCCTCTACTGCCAGCTCATGAGAGGCTGTAAACAGGTGGATCACTATGAGTCTGATCTAATAGTGAGACTCTGAGCACCATGTAGACCCTTCCCTAAGAACAAACAAACAAAAAAGAAATTCATGACTTCTTGCTACTCAGTTCCTCAAAAAACTTAGAGGGGCCAGCGAGACAGCTCAGCACAATAAAGCACCTGTTTAGGCCAGCACAAGGACTGTGGATTGATCCCCAACACAACGTGCTGCGCCAGCCTTGCCCCCAAAGCAGGCTGAGCCAGCCACAGAGTCTGGGCATAGTGGTGCATACCTATAATTCCAGTACCCAGGAGGCTCCAAACAGGAGGATCACCATGAGTCCAAGCTGCATAGTGAGACCCTGTAAGAGCCAAATACATTTAAAAAAAAAAAAAACTGTTAGAGCTTTACTTAGGACAAAACGTACAGAAGGAATCTTCCATTGTCATTAATTAGATCTCCTTAAATTATTCCTGTATGAGCTGACACTCTTATCAATTTGTTGTTGAATCAGGAAGCCAGGGCTGAGCATTCATGAGTAATTCAGCACAGAGAGCAGAGCTCACCTCCATCCCTCCTTACTTTGAAGCCCTGAGTATGGGGACTGCACACTCTGATGGGCAATGTGGAGAGCTGTGAATGCTGGGTGCAGGAGGAGTGCTGAAGGGACCTTCTCAGCAGGGAGGGGTGAGTGTCCAGTGTCATCGCCCCGGCCATTAGTACTGTTGGTCTACTTTGGAAATAGAGTCTCACAGGAACCCTCACTTGTGATCCACAAGATGCCTGGTCTGCTGTGTGGTGTGTGACAAGCCCCTGCCCTTCAGCTCAGTGTCCTTGCAATTCATCACCTAATTTGTATCCATATTCGCTGAATTTCTTTTTTGTTATAATTTCCTGTACATAGAGTTGATGCTAGCATATTGCTGTCTGTTCACCATAAGTATTTTTTAATTTTGAAATTTATCTTTTATTAGTACGTGTTTCTAGGATATAAATGATTGCCTTCACCGTGGGTAGTCATCAACTGTACATGACACAATTTTTTTCCATCTCTTTTGTTCCCCTCCCACAATTTAATACTAATGAGGTGCCCTGATTCAGGTAATGGTCGTGTCCACAGTAGTAAGAGGAAATAGATTAACAGGTTGCACATGGATCTTCTGCCCAACCCCTGGACTAGTGGTTGTGTTGAGAAGGTGGTCACAGGCTGAACTAAATTGTTGGAGGATTAGTGAGAATTTCTTTTCCATTATTTCCTTCTTTTTTTTTTTTTTTTTTTTTTTTTTTTGGCGGAACCAAGTATTGAACTCAGGCCCTTGCACTTGCCAGGGAAGCACTCATTCCACTGAGCCATCTCCCTGGCACCGAGAATTTCTTGACTAAGTTTAAGAAAGTGTGTGCTTCATTTTGAGGATCGCCTGTACTGTATGTCATGTTACAGTGCTAGTGGAAAGGGCTGAACATTAATAAACATGATGAAAAAGAGCGACATACCTGGGGGACATCAGTGATGAGCAAGCTGGTAAGTGGAGATTATAATGGTGGATGACGTCATGCTCAGGAAGTGGGAATGGTTCTGATGATGGGTTTTGCCCTCCAGGAAGAGTTAAGGGTATTGATTGAGGGTGGAAAGTGAACTCTGTGAAAAACATCTGAGAAGCAGGGAGGCACTTCATAGCCGTTATGTCAAGAGAGCAAAGGCACAGTAACCCCGAAAAGCAGCAGCATTGCTGAAGGATACTGGGCTCAGGTGGATCTGCTCAGATGAACGCCAATGAGCTCCACTTACCTCTTCTTTCCATTCATTAAATTCTTTGAGGCACAGTTTGAAATACGAACCCAAACTCCATCATGTCTAGGTTTTTCTAGTGATGATGAAGATAGAAGGTTTTTTATTTTCCTCTCATGATCTGTTAATTTTTTCCACATTTTGTAGATATGAGTACATAGGATATGATTTTCGGTGAACTTAGAGGTTGGCACAAACTCAGAAACACCTTCAGGGGATAAATTTGATTACTTGAGTCATGGTTTTAAGATCATTATTTGAAAATGACATTTGCACAATCATGATTGAACATGATAAGATGGAAAAAGAAAAGAACCATAAAGTATTTCGGTTTTCAGGAATGTTTAGGCTGCTGTAGTTGTGAAAGCACAATGGGGAGGATCAGGCTTCATCTCAGGTGAGGTCATAAACTCGAAGATGTCCATGTCCTGGATGGGCAACAATAGGTGTTAACGTATCACATCATCAACACGAACTTGCAGTCCTTAAATACGGCAGGCACATCAGCGATGATGCTGGTGCAGGTGAGGTGCAGAGTGGGGGAGGGGAGGAGGTGCAGGTGCATTTGGCTTCCTATTATGAGTGTGAGTGTGAGGCCCTTGGAAACATCTGAGAAGTGGGCCTGTATGTGTGTGAATGTCAGCTCAGCTCTGTCTTCAGGAGCGCGCGTGCGCGCACGCAAATGATTGTGGGTGGCTCATTATGTACCTGATCATATAAATCAGTAATGATAACATTGACATTACTCAATATAGGCAACTCTGTGATTGGGAAACTTTACAAGTGTATATGTGACTTAAATACAGAAATAACTAAGATAAAATAAGGTGTGTAACAGCAACATGGGGGCCAGCCAGATAGTTCAGCAGACTAAAGTGCCTGCTTTGGCAGAGCACAGCATGAGGGTTAGTGTGCTGTGCCAGGCCCCACCTTGGGGTTTGCTGAGATGACGTTGAGACTAGACATGGTGGCACATGCCTGTAATCCCAGCTCTTGGGAGGCTGCACATAGGAGGATCAATACCAGTCCGATCTATGTAGTGAGACCCTGTAGATCCTTACTAAAAATATACAAAAAGAAAAAGAGGCAACATGGCAAACTGTGTAGGAGAAAACACATGAACAGTATGAAAATGGATGAGTTTGTCTTATGTATTCCTGGTGGAATGAAACACGAGAGATAGGAAAGAAGCAGGTGGTGGAGAGAGAGTGAGGGAGAAAGAGGAAGAGAAACAGGTGGAGAGACATAGAGACAGAGACAGAGACAGAGAGAGACATCGAGAGAAATGAAGGTTAGGATGAAAATAATTTTAAGGCCTTTTAAAAATTTTACAATTATTAAGATGCAAAAGAAACGCAAAGGCCCAAGTCCAGCTCAGATCGTGGGATAGAAAGAGCTCAGCAAGGCCCCTGGACGCTGCCTTGAGCCCAGTCAGGCCAGCGCTCTGCATTTCTCTGAGCTCTGATTCCCTTGGTGCTGGGGCTGAGCCTGGGGACCAGGTCTCCTGAAGTGGCCTAGGGAGGATAAATCTGTATGTGCCCAGATTACATGGAGAGCATTGTAAGGATTTAATTCCTTAATCTGAAGCAGTTGTTTCTGCATGAGACAGTTCCCTGTTACTGAGATTAAATTAATAGCAGATCCATTTTAACATGACGAGGATATGACATTAAAAAGAAAACTAACTTCACAAAATACACAGTTAATTTGACAGCGGTACAAGTCACATTTATCCATCAAGTGAAGTTCATATACAGGAAGTGAAAAAAGTCACAACTTCAAAATGTTCAAATGCAATTAAGTGTAGCAGACAATGTTTACTGGAATGTGGGGACTTTACAGCAGCTCATGCATTGCAGGGTCTGCTCAGGTCTTGTGATGTTAATATAGAAGAGAAACCCTAGAGGCCAACAGAAAGCCCTCACTCCACTGCTTCCTTCTCTGCAACTGCTCCTGAGGCCCTTCCTGCTTCTCTGTGGACAACAGCGTCCTCTGCTGGCCACGATTGCACCTGCAGGCAGGTTTTTGTGTGGCCCTATACTGTCTTTCACACAGCTATTCATGACCTTGACCTCTAGTCTCAGGCTGTTCATTTGGTGGCACAGTGAGTTCTCAGCCTTGTCTCTGGAGATGATGACAAACCATGCCATGCCAAACTCTGTGGTGGCATGTACGGTGGTTGTATGAGATCCACTCCATACCCTTGCTTGAAGTGGCATAACTGATACATATCATCCCAACTGAAGTTGAATCCTGACATAGCTTGAAAACTTTATGCTTCAAAATTGCAAGCAGAAAAAACCAGCTCAACCCAAGCGCTTTGATGAACTGTCCACATAGGCCTGGGCATGCAAGATTGCATTCTACCCAGGAGCTGCAGGGTCAGTGCTGGGCTCTTTTTCATCAGCACAGGGAGGCCCTGTAGGCACGGCCTCCTGCTGCATAGAAAGCTCTGGTGTTGGTTACCTCAGAGAGGGCATCGCATACAGCAGCTGTGAGGGTGCTGAGGAAGTTTGGCAGCAATAGTAACACTCAGGGGGAGAAAATGATACCAAATTGTGATAAACTCTTGCTCTGTGCATATCACTTGATTTCCTTTCACTTTTGTGCATGTACATAAATGATGGGTCTGTTATTGATGTTGCTTCCTTTGCCATCATGTAAAATGACAAAGGGGTCATAAACCTTTGTATTATCTTCACAGGCTCCCACGTCTTATAGTTTACACCCATTGTCTTGCCTGTGTTCTCTGAAGTTGGGAACAGCTTCCCGATCCAGCTTCCCAACAGAGAGGGACCCAGCTGGCGATGTTTCTATTCCCCTCTTCTTGCAGTGAGAACGTGTGTGATTATGTTGAATTCTGCTGATTGCTGAAAGGAAATACAACTGGTGTTCATGTTGGTGCCTAATAGTGGCTCTCTAATTTTCAATTGTTATTATCTCCCTTACTCTTCTACTGTTTTCTCATATTGTCTATTTGTAAAAGCTTCACCAGATGTAAGACACAAATTGTCCATATGTAAGGTGTGCATCAGAGAAGAATTAACAAGCATGGACACGTACACCTGTCATCCTGCAGTGTGTCCTGTGGCTCCTGTGCAGTCGCAGCTCCTGCTGCTTTTTCCTATCAGCAGCTGGCTCATGACCAGCCCCATGCTGATCCACATCTACTTTCCTTTCTGTGAATCTTTCCACACTGTCACTGGGGGTGAAAACTAGTACAAACATTTCAAAATTAGCATGGATGCTTCTCACAGAATTAAAGTAGAAATTCCACAAAACCCAGTTATTCCCACTCAACACATCATTGCCCAAGACCTAAAACCATGCTATAGCATTCATTACATGCGTGCCAATGTGTATAGCAACACAAATCATGGTAGCTAAATCCTGGAAGCAGCCAGTATACCATAAACATATGAAAGAGTAAAGAAAATATGGTACTTGTACATAATGGACTACTACTCAGTTATAACGAAAGATAAATTCTAGAAATAAAGATGAATTCTATGCAAACAATCCTGTCTAATTGATAGACTTTTGATGTAAGGACAGATATGTGAAACTGGAATATCTAAAGATAAGATACATCTGATATGAAAGAGAAGTTCTAGATTCTGACAGAAAACCACCATTCACCTTCTTTTATATATTCTCTTGAGGGAGACCCTGTTCTCTCTTTGTGATCCAGCACCACCCACTGTCCTGGTTGCCTCTTCAGGAAGCTCTGAGTCTGGGCTTGCACCAATGTCCCCTCAGTCTTTCTCCTCCAATGGTACTAAATAGACATCCAGGAGTCTTTCAAACATATGCTCAAGAGTGTGACATATCTTTGTTTGTTATTTGTGTCTAAGTTAATTTTCCCATTATAATTATATATTTTATACATAATAATTTTAATTATGGATAACTGAGATACAGTTTGATATGGATATATAATTTGTGAAATAGTGATATAATCATCTTCGGGTCAAAATAGGTAGTGAAGCAGGGGTTTATGAAAGGGGAACAATGCAATCCAGGTCACATATTGTAAAATTTTTGTTAGAATGAATCAACCACAGAATCATACACAAAGAATGAAGGAAATCTATCTGTACCCTAAAGACCGAAGAATCCAGCTGAAGTCTGGAACCTAATATCCTGCATGAGTCCACATGAAAACCTAGAGATCATGACAGTCCCACTCACAAGTCCAACTAGAGGCCGAGAGCCCAAGAAAATATCTCATGCAGCCCTATTTCATTGATTTGCATGGACAAAGCCCAAAGGTCAGTGGTGAAAGCTAGAAATCTCTATCACCAGGAGAAGGCCTGTGCTAGTAGGCTGAGAAATGAGAAATGGAGCTAGGAAGCATCACTAAAGGTAAGCACCCGAGCTCTCCCAACAAGGGAGCTCAGCCATGCTCAGAAGCTGTAAGGCTTCAAAGAACTCCTCCTTGAACAAGAACAGCAGAGCTCACCAGGAAAGCCAGCATCACAGGTGCTCTAAATAGCCAAGAGAGCCAGGAGTTCCCACCACTCTAGTAGCTTCTCCAAACAGCTTCCCCACAGCCTCTCCAGCTACTTCTCTACTTCTGCATCTTGTGCTGTGGGCCTCCCACATCCAGCACTGTTCTAGATCAGTTCATCTTAGCATAACAAGTTGACCACCATTTTATAAAATGTATTTAGTAGGGCTGGCAAGATAGCTCAGCGGTCTAAAGCGCCTGCTTTGGCAAGCTTAGGCAAGCTCTCAGGAACCATGGTTCGATCCCCAGCACCACATGCTGTGCCAGCCCCTCCTCCAGGGCGGGCTGAACTGATCCCCCCTCCCGCAAAAAAAAGAGTCCGTGATGTATAGCGAGAGACTGTAATAAATAAATAAAATAAAATAAAATGTATTTAGTATAAGTTCTACAGGGTCTCACTGTGTAGATTGGACTCATAGTGATCTTCCTGTTTTCAGCCTCCCAAGTGCTGAGATTACAGGCATTTGGCCCCAAGCCCAGTCCCAATCACTGTTAGAAAGCACCATGGGGGCCGTGCCAGCATAGCTTGTGGTGACACGAATTAAATCCCAGCCTCTGCACTCTGCCTGCTTAGGTGGGTTAGTCTCCTGAGCTATCTGGCCCTAAATTGACCAATATTTGGCAATACACTACAAGAATTACCCATAAATTTTCTTAAGAGTTCTGTATAAATTGTCCTTCCTTTTTCTTTTCTTTTTCTTTTCTTTCTTTCTTTCTTTCTTTTCTTTTTTTTTTTTTTTTTTTTTTTTTTTTTTTTTTTTTTTTTTTTTTTTTTTTTTTTTTTTTTTTTTTTTTTTTTTTTTTTTTTTTTTTTTTTTTTTTTTTTGTATTTTAGGGAAGGGTCTACAGGGTGTTCAGGGTCTCACTACTAGATGGGACTTGCAGTGATCCACCTGTTTACAGCCTCCCAAGAGCTTGGATTACAGGCCCGCACCACCATGCCCAGTCTCAATTGCTGTCTCAGTGCACCCCAGGGGTGGGGTGGCACAGCAGGCTGGCGTAGGGGTGGTTGGGGGATAGGGAGGTGGCCCCTGCACCTGCTTGCTTGCCAAAGATTGAACTCCAGGCCCCTATCTTTGCCTAAGCAGGTGCTTTAATCCGCTGAGCTATCTGGCTAGCACAAATGCTGTGTATAGAACCCACCATTTGGCCCAAAACTCCTGCCATCTCTGACAGGATTTTTGGCAATGTGCTAAATAGATAGAAAGATAAAAGACAAACAGCCTGTATAACTCCAAAGGATCATGGGCAGATAGATCTTCTTTGCAGAGACAAAGACAGCTGAGGCCTTCATGGATGTTTGTTAGGGGTGTGCTTTGAGGGGGATGTTTAGAAATACCTGAGGAGCTTATTGGGGTTTTTCCTGTGGTGGCTTGAAGGGTGAACATATATTGCACCCTTTCCTGGGTTGGAGAAGAACGGAGGAGGTGGTCTCTAGGGAGATAAGCTGTTGTTTTAAAGGCTTGAGTCATATTAAATGACCACCGTAATAATTAAGCTATTCATACTATGGCCAGAACCTATCACTTTCCAGAATGGTGCAGATACCTTCATGCCAGGGGCTGACCGAGTACCTATTCTGGGCTGGCAATGTCAGAGTCTGAACTCGGCTGGGACAGCACTGTCTCTGCCTAAGCAAAGGGAAACATATCTCAGATGGATGCAGCACAAAAGCCTAGGAAAACCTCGGGGTCTGCAGCACAGCAGGGAGGCTGTGTGTTGGAACTGGCTTCGACCTCTTCCATCCGGAACACAGCAGATTCCATCCCCCTGCCCCAGTTCCCGTTCCACAACGTTACCATTGTATGTATGGGTTGATGGTTTCTGAGGATCCTTCCAATACTGCTTGAAGCCAGTTGAAATTACAGAAAAATATGGTCTAGTCAGCGGTAAGATGTCAGCAACACACTCAAAATTTGCACTGTGAGATTATTTCTGATTTTATTTCTTCTCTAGCCTGATGGACTTGTTTCTTTAGTTTCTATCATTTCAGATTGCCGGTGTGTGGTATCTAAGTTCCTGTATGTCTTTGTCTCATGGATTTGTTCTGGGTGGGCAAAAGGAATGACATTGCTTTTTGCTGTTGTGTTTTGGCATTTGTGGGGGGGAGGGGCATTTTTGAAGCTCCCAGTAATATAACTGGTTGGAAGACAGCAATGTAAGCCGGGCGTGGTGGCGCAGGCCTGTAATCCCAGCACTCGGGAGGCTGAGGCAGGAGGATTGTTGTGAGTTCAAGACCAGCCTGAGCTACAAGTGAGTTTAAGGCCAGCCTGAACTGCATAGTGAGACCCTGTCTCAAAAAAGACAAAAAAAAAAAAAAAAAAAAAAAAAAAAAAAAAAAAAAAAAAAAAAAAAAAAAAAAAAAAAAAAAAAAAAAAAAAAAAAAAAAAAAAAAAAAAAAAAAAAGACAGCAATGTATATCACAACAAATGCTGTGAAATTCATATTACTTTAAGTGACATTTTGTATCAGTTTTATTTTTTCTATTTTAATTTCAATTTGTAATCCTTAAAAAAATTAAAAAATTTTGCACAGCATCGCCATCACACAGGAAGTGCCCTCCTCCCTCGCTTGGCCGGATTGGGTAGTTCGGCAGCCCGCGCCTGCATTGTTGATTGGGCTCCGCCTCACCTGCCACTCAGCTCAACTGAGCCCAAAGGAAACAAACCTCTGCCAACTGCGGTGGAGCTGAAATGACAACTTGTAACCCAGGGACTTTCGGACCAGTCTTTCTCTCACATGTCAATCTCACCTCGCCTGGGGAGTACTTGCCCCAGGGCTGTATTCAGGGTTTTCAAAGCTTCTTTGATTTTCTTGATGAATTCAGTGGGCTCTTCTTGAAACTGTGTCACAGATGTGCTGAGAAGATGAGGGTCAGTGTTCTATGAAAGTGTCAATCCCCTGGTGTCAGAAAACATCCTAAGTCTTGGTCAGAACAGCACATATTAGAATAGAGGGAAGGCCTGCTTTGGGGAATGAGACAGTGTCTTTGTCAAGATTTTCACATTGAATACAGGGACCATAGAGAAATAGTATTGTTGTGTAAATGAAGGCTTTAGAGTTGCACGACAGCAATTTTCATGCAAAAGTAAAGAGGAAACAAAGGCAAGCATGCCGGCTCTGTTAGAAAAGCTTCATAATTTATTCAGTGTGAAAAAAACATGGCTGAAACACCTCACATTTTGACATAGAAAGACAATGGGAATGGATCCATATTCTCTAAAAGTGAAGAATAAATTTTAGGAACAAGAAAAAGTGATCTCAGGGCAAGCTCCATGGTCAGCATCTGTGACCAGTCCTGATCACCAGGAGGAATTACCTGGAAATTCAGGGCTGTGCTCCTGCACACAGCTGCAGGGGCAGGGCTGGTAGGGCTTACACACAGGGCGAGAGGGGCCGTATTTGCATCTCATTCTGCTATATAGGCAACTCTGTGGACAAGAAGCAACAAAACTTCAATGCCAGATTAGATGTGAGCTTTTTGGTCAGGTCTGTGGAAAATAATATTATGTAAAATAAGAATTTTATGTAACTATGTTATAATATTCACTTACCAATTTACAAGCTTAATTTATTCTTCACATTCAGACAATATGTACAAGTGTCCATGTTTGCTCAGTTGTACAAATGTATTATTACTCAGAAACACAAGTGAGTGACTCAGTGTAATCAAGAGTTCATAGCTGGTGTGTGTAAGACCAATGAACGCAAGAACTCCTCATGATCTCCAGGACAGAGATGAACATGTAAGATTCATGTAGCCTCTTTCCTGTATTAAAATTGTCATCCTCAGGGGCGTAGCTCAGAGGCCTAAGTGCCTGCCTGGCCAACCCAGGGTCCTGAGTTCCTGCACTGGGACTACAGGCATGAGCCACCATGCCCAGCTGGTGGCCAGCTCAGCATGCCCCGGGGGTGGGGATGGTGCCACATGTGGTGTCGGAGATCGGACCTGGTCCCTGCGCGTAAGCAGTCCACTGACCTATCTCACAGGTCCTATTTATTCACATTTCAAAAAAAGTCTTTCTCAGTTAGTGAGGCAAAGTGTGGTGCTTTCATACTCCTGTCCAAGTTTCCAAAGTGAAATTGACAGAGCCTCATTCCTGTATTAAAATTGTCTTCCTTGGGAATATAGCTCAGAGGTACAAGCACATGCCAGGCAAGCACAAGATCCAGAATTCGATCTTCAGTACCACAGAAAAAGAAAAAAGAAAATGAAATCAACTAAAATTCTCCTTTAATTGGTCCAACAGGAATGTTACTAGTGCTCCAGGGATGAACCTGTGTGCACATTTGGGTCACACTGCAATGAAGAAGGTGGGAGTTTGCTGGTGAGATTTTGTTGATTCAGATCAGGTAAAGCAGGTTGACAGAGAACTATCAAACACAAAGGCTTCTGCAATTTGATTGTGCCCAATATGTATAAATTTAGTGAGGATAGTGTCTTTAAATAATCCCTACATCTGTCATCTATCTATTGATCCACCTATGTACCTTTTATCTGTGTGTGTGTGTGTGTGTGCGTGTGTGTGTGTGTGTGTATGTGTGTGTGTGTGTGTGTTTTAAGGAAGGGTCTACAGGATGTTTAGGTCTCATTACTAGACCGGACTCCTGGTGATCCATCTGTTTACCGCTTCCCAAGAGCTAGGATTTCAGGCATGCGCCACCATGCCCAGACTCAATTGCTGTCTCAGTACACCCCGGAGCAGGGCCAGCACGTCAAGCTAGGGGATCAGACCCCTGGCCCCTTTGTCTGCTTGCAGGTGCTTTAATCCTCTGAGCTACTTGGCCAGCCCCTGACTATTATCTAGATAAATTTTTCTCATTTATCCAATACTCAGTCTGTAGTACCAGAACTAACTGATGGTATTCCCATTTAAACATATTGTTACTTCTCCAGTAGCTTCTGTTTGAATTATCAAGGCAGATTTTATGTGATATTTACCATGATTCAGGACAATATTCCTAGTGAATGAGACTGTGTCTAATGATTCCCTTAATTGATAATTGTTTTTTATTTTTTTATTGATACTTCTTTAGTGCATTGTATAATCAAGATCTGTAGTGTTGTTGGAATGGTTCGTGAAGACCTATGATATTATATTGGGTATTAGGAACATATTTCATTAAGATAGCAATTATTTTTTTCCTTGCTTACTTCCTAATATGCCAATGTGTAAAAGTCATGTTTTTTTTTTATCCTTCCTCGGTTGATAGATATCTGGATTGTTTCAAATATCTAGCTATGACAAATTACACTGTTATAAACATGGGTGCACATATATCACTGTGGTAAGATGATTTCAGTTCTTTTGGAAAAATACCCAGGAGGGGAAGAGCTAGGTTGAAAGGAACCTCCAATCCTAGCATTTTGAGGAATCTCCACAGTGATTTCCATAGTGGATATACAGTCTACACTCCCACCAACATTGGAGAAAGGTTCTTTTTTCTCTACATCCCCTCCAGCACTTCTTTTATTGGTTGATTTCTTAATGGTAGCCACTCTTTTTGGGATGAGATGGAATCTCAGTGTTGTTTTAATTTGCATTTCTGTATGCAGTTTCTCTAGAAAAATGAGATTAAACATTTTTTACATATTTATATTTCACCTAAAATTTTAAATTCTCTTAGATCCCCACTTTTGGATAGGGTCTTGGAATTGGGGTGGCCTGATTAAAAAAAAATGTGCTCTGCATAGAAAATTTTGTCTGAGGACAGTTGGCTAAATTGAATAAATAAGTTCTTACATAATGTATTATAGGGGTGTGTATTCTCGATAATCACCAGCAAAATCCTTGCATACTTGCCAGTTTGGTTTGGATATCTCATATGTGAACTAGGTAGATCCACTGGGGGCCTCCTCATTTTATATAATATAAGACTAAAAGGGAACCTAATAGGTTGACTGGAAGGCAGCGCCCAGCTTCCTTCCCTGCATCTGTTCCATGGCCCCTTCCTGGGTGTGATTTTTCTGGTCCATTTGCTCCTCCAAAGCTTTCTCTTCTAGTCACCAGTGCCCCTGTATTAAATTGTCAGAAGCATCAAGCTTTGCTTTTACCTCAGCACCTCCTGCTATGTCTGTAGGTCCTAAGCACCCCTGTGTACAGGTTTGTTTCTGGGAAAATTCTGGTACTTCTTCACAATATGTCTTGCACAGTACTTCAGGTTAATGTCCTCCGTGGTCACTGAGTCCAGCTGCAGGGAGAATTGGCTCCTGGACATGGTACCGGCCATGCTAAAGTGGCCTTTGTGTGACCAATTATCACTTGGGCCTCCACTCTTATCGTCCCACCACCTCTTCATTCTCCCTCTCGGATAGACCTACACCCAGAGATATCACTAGTGAAGGAGGAAGTAGGCAGGGCATGCTGAGGGACAGGGTCTATGAGGGCTTCACTAGGCCAGATCCTGATTCCTGAAATGGTACCTGAGGTAACCACAGGGAACACTGAGCACAGATGCAGCATCCCCACATTGTCCTGGCTGATTTCCTGTGACACTCACATGTTGATTCACAACCACAGAGAGGAGGGATAAATTTGCTCTCTATTCTGAAAGAATAGGTCCACAAATCCCTTAAGCTGTCTTAAAGTTTGAGAAACAATCAGAATTAAACCAATATGTGATGTGATTTAATCTGGGTGCTCCATGGAGCATTGCATTTCTATGTGGAAAACACTTGTGCACAGAAAGGCCTGAGCAGAAAGAGGTCTCTGTTTGAGAGCTGCCCCTGGATGGAAGGTGCTGGCTGAGCCCAGAGAGCCCAGTGCTCTTCGTGGAATTCACTGCTCTAGGTCAAGATCAACTCACTCCAGCACAGGACACTGGGGTGGGGAGGAGCTAGGTGGGGACCTCGATGTGTTCTCAGGTGAAGGGTGGCTTTGGGAATATGGAAACCAGCATGCAGGTGCCAGGATAACAGGGCTGTGTCACTTCCACCACAAGTGTATGTGTACATGTATTTAATACAGACCAGATATTCATAGTACATGGACACATCAACTTCAGGATTAATTTTTTTGTGTGTGGGAAGCTGGGAGGATACCAGAACCTAGGATCTTGTGTTTGCCAGGCAGGAACCTCTCTGCTGAGCTGTATCTCCATCTGGGATCACTTTCAGAATCTCATTCAAATTAACTTCCATTCTCCTTTGCTTCAACCTTAAAACTTGAATTCTTGTATCTCTGCTTCAACACATTCTGGCCTCTATCAACTAAGAACTGATCTAACTACAATCACTACCGAATGTCCAATACGCCAGAAGCAGAGACAAACACTGACTGCCAAAGACAGCATCATTTGCTAGGGTGATCAGCCCCTTCACCTGTTGGCAAATGGATTGTATGGGACAGCATCCATCATTGAAGGGACTGTGCTTTGTCTTTACTGGCATAACGGCTTATTCTGAACATGGATTTGCCTTTCCTGCATGGGATGCTTCTCTCAAATCTCTCCTCCTCAGATTCACATAATGAATGCCTCATCACCTATCAGAATTTCACACAGCACTGGATCTCACACCAAAAAACACATTTGATGACCAAAGATGTGATGCAATGGGCTCAGGCTCATGGAATTCACTGACCATTTTATTCACATTTCAGAAGCAGATACATTGAGAGAAAAGAGCAGTGGTCTTTTGAAAACACAGTTGCAGCACAAATCAGTTGGCAATGGCCTGCAGGACTGCAAGGGTCTTCCAAAAGCTGTATGTTCTACGTCAGCATCCTCTATCTTGTGAGCTTTCTCACAGCCAGGATTTATGGTCCAGAAATAAAGTGTGCAACCACTTTCTGTTATTTGTACTGATCTACAAGCAACAGTTATGCAACCTGTTCTTATAGACCTTACACTATGCTGGCTTAGAAAGAGGTTTTAGGGCTGGAGAGATAGCTCAGCATTACCACATACTATGCTAGCCATCAAAAATGGGTGTGGTGGTGTATACTTGTAATCCCAGCAGTTGGGAGGCTAAGACAGGAGGATCACTATGGAATGAGACCCTGTACCAAATACTTAAGTTTTTTTTTTCTTGAAGACAACATTTTAGTTCTGAGGGGTAAAGGCTTGAAGCAGGATAGAAATGAAGACTTCCCTTGGTCATTTTCCTGTCCTTAGGACTCCGAGGAAACAAGCTAACAAGGGCGATACATTGAGAGGTGGGACTGTCCAGAGAAAATTACAGTGGAGGAATGAACAACTGTACTTGCATGCAGAAGATCCCTTGAGGTACCTGCTAGCATTCCCAGGCCCTCTAATTCAAATTAAATGGAAACTACAACTCCAATCCGGGCAGAATGTCCAAGTATACAGAGAGGTAAATATAGGTGTGAGTCACCACACCAAGGAAAGTACCAAGACCTGCTGAAGCACTTTCTCAATGCCAAGGAAGTACAGAATGAGTAATACAACTTAGTTATAAATATGTATGACTTCATAAGCAGCTACAGAAATGAGAATTATACTTTTTAATGATTCCAATGTTGCACAAAAATCAATAAACTTACTGCAGTGTAAGTCTTGCTCAACCTATGTTCTAGTGTTCCAGTTAAAGAATGTTAAGAGTAAGCAACATACAAATTAAACATCCTTGTATTGTGCAGAAGGAATTAGTATATTCACATTTGAATACAGGACCAATGTGAACAACACATTAGGTATATTTCTGAGATCTATTTTTTTTTTTTTTTTGACAGAACCCGGGATTGAACACAGGCCCTTGCACTTGCCAGGAAAACACTTATTCCACTGAGCTACGAGGTCTTCTTTGTAGCTGGAGCTCATGGTTTAAAGAAATCTCTCTGGTTCTGAAGTACTAAGTGGATTGTGATAGTTACCTGATTGCATCAACTTGAGTACTACATCTCCAAATAAATTTGTGCCATGAATTTCTGGGTGTGGAAGACAAAACCCAGGGAAGATTACTGCCAGAAATTTATAAAAAGAAACAAAAAAGTCAGGCTTTGTTCTGTTTCGAGGGAGGAGCTCCAGTCTTTACAGTCACCCTGGAAATCATCTCCTGGCTCAGAGCACAGACTCTTCAGTCTCCAGCTCAGACAGTTCACTCTTCTTGCCCAGACCCTTTGGTCTCCTGATAAAACTTGCATGAGACACTGCAGTGGATTCTGGGCCTTCATTTGGATTTTGTTGAAATTGCTTATTTATTTTTTTGTATTTTAGGCGAGGGTCTATAGGGTGTTCAGGGTCTCACTACTAGGTTAGACTCATAGTGATCTGCCTGTTTACAGCCTCCGAAGACCTGGGATTGAAGAGGTGTGCCACCAACCCAGTCTCAGTTGCCATCTCAGAGCACCCCAGAGGTGGGGCTAGCATGGTAGGCCCAGGGATTGTATCCCTGGCCCCTGTGCCTGCTTGCAGGAGCTTTAATCTACTGAGCTATTTGGCTGGCCCTTTGAAATTGTTTGCAGGCAAGATTTTGTACCCTTCTACATCTGATTCTGTCGGCAATCACTGCAAGCAAATCTTGTAAATTGTTATATGTTTGTATATGTTACATCAAACCTGTTTCTGTTGTAAGTACAGACTTACACAACATATACAACAGATTTCAGATTTATACAACATTGTAATTCATGGCATCTTTTTTTTTTTTTTTTTGTCTTTTTGAGATAGGGTCTCACCATCCAGTTCAGGCTGGCCTTAAGCTCACTTTGTAGCTCAGGCTGGTCTTGAACTCACAACAATCCTCCTGCCTCAGCCTCCCGAGTGCAAGGATTACAGACATGCGCCACCACGCCCGGCCCCTCATGGCATCTTTTTATATACAAACTATAGTCCATGGGATGTGTCACAATCAGGTAGCAGTATGGTATATTTTTTTTGTACAGGTGATAATAAATTAATACAAAATCAGAAGTCATGTCAATATGAGCATTAAAAGGAAAATGGTGGGGCTGGCGAGATGGCTCAGTGGAATAAGCACTTCACTGGCAAGTGCAAGGGCCTGAGTTCAAGTCCCCAGTTCCGCCAAAAAAAAAAAAAAAGGAAAATGGTAATATCAAAAAAGTTTGTATAAATCATAATATTGACCTGAATATGACAGCAAAATAGAGAAATTTAGGCATATGATATAATAATTTTGGTATATGCAGGTATCTTCTTCCAATAACAAAAATAAAGCCTTTCTTTAAAAATAAAACTTTTGTTAATTTCCAAGTTATGCAATAAATGAACTTCCCAAAAATACATGCTCATATCTCTAAATGTGTATATAAATATAGCATCACATCCAAAAATTTCTCTTTCCTTTTTCCAGGAATATGAATTATGTTTGTGAAGAAACTCAAAATCAAAGCTAGTAGGAAAATCCATCCATTGAAAAAAATGAACAAAGTTATTTGTAGTTGGTCATTTTAATTTTTAAAATGACATTAAAAGTAACCCTTTTGAAGTGAGAAATACATTTCAATTCACCTTGTTTAATTCGAAGATAGTACACACTGTTTAAACTCAGTGGCTTCCACAAAAATATTACACCAATATTTCTATAATAATGACTACAGATACATGATTTAGATATGTACAAATGACTGACTAAAGTACTCAGAACATATTCTAAGGTACCTCCATCTGGAAGTATATTTTCTTGAAAATTTACGACAATATTGACATCAAAATTCCCACTACATTTATGGAAGTCTTTACTACAGGATGAATTTCCAAGATAGTTATATATATAGACTTTCCACACCATGACTTCACGTAGTTGATAAACTGATCACTGAATACTTTACCCACATCAGTTATACAGGTTTCCAAACCAGTGCAACATCTAGGCACATTAAGACTAACTAAACTGTCCCCCCACAAAATATTTTACTTGTGTAAGGATACTCACCTGTGAGATTTCTTTCCTTTAACAATATTTGTGTATAGTAAACATTCCCACGTCTGACACAAAACATTTCTCCCCAGTATGCATGTCTTTGGTAACATTTGTGTGTGCTGAGTCCCTTCCCACGTCACTTTCACACATAAGGTTAACCTACAGTATGAGCTTCTTTCCTGTATTTGACAATAACTGTTTAGCAAATCCTTTCCCATACTGCTTACATATATGGGATCTATCCCCAGTGTGAGATATTTCTTGAATTAGGCAAGTACAATGTTGACTGAATGCTTTTCTCTACTGATTATATGCAGTGTAACTCACAACTATGAACTCTTCGATGCACTTTAAATTTACTGTTGGCTGAATGCATTCCTAGTTTATAAACATAGGGTATTTCTTCAGTGTAGTTTTCCATGTATTTTACAATAACTTGATGTAGTGAATACTTTTACACTTTCTCACATACAAGCTTTCTCAGCAGTGTGATTTCTTTCATGTATTTTATGCCAACTCTGTGTACTGAATGCTTTCCCACATTGCTTACATTCATAGGGTTTCTCCCCACTATGTCTTCTTTCATGTTTTTTACAATAATTCATGCCAGAAAATGCTTTCCCACATTGCTTACATGCATAGGGTTTCTCCCCACTGTGGGTTCTTTCATGTTTTTTACAATAATTCATGCCAGAAAATGCCTTCCCACATTGCTTACATGCATAGGGTTTCTCCCCACTGTGGCTTCTTTCATGTATCCTACAGTAACTCTGTGTAGTGAATGCTTTTCCACATTTCTTACATACATAGGGTTTCGCACCACTGTGAGTTTTTTCATGTACTTTACAAGCATTTATGGCATTGAATGTTTTCCCACAAAGCTTACATGCATAAGGTTTCTCCCCGGTGTGAATTCTTTCATGAATTTTATGACTTTTCACATCAATGAATGCTTTCCCACATTGCTTACAAGCATATGGTTTCTCCCCTGTGTGGCTTCTTTTGTGTATTTTACAATACCTTGGGGTAGTGAATGCTTTTCCACATTTTTCACACACATATGGTTTCTCACCAGTGTGACTTCTTTCATGTTTTTTATAATAACTTAGAGTAGTAAATGCTTTCCCGCATTGTTTGCATACATAGGTTTTCTCACTTGTGTGGAGTCGTTTATGTCTACAATGTGCAGACTTATCAGCAAATACTTTTCCACATTGAGTACATTCAAAAGGTTTTTCCCCAGTGTGAATTCTTTCATGTGTTTTATAATAACTTCCACTAGAGAATGATTTTCCACACTGCTTGCATATATATGTTTTCCCACCTGTATGGACTTGCTTATGTCTACAAAATGTAGACATAGCAGCAAATCCTTTTCCACATTCACTGCAGACATAGGGTTTCTCCCCAGTGTGAATTCTTTCATGCCTTCTATAATACAAATGTGTACGGAATGCTTTTCCACATTTCTCACATACATAAGGTTTCTCACCCGTGTGAATTCTTTCATGTATTCTACAATAACTCAGTGTAGCAAATGCTTTCCCACATTGTTTACAGGCATAGTGTTTCTCCCCTGTGTGAATTTTTTCATGTATTTTACAATAACGTAATGTAGTGAATGCTTTCCCACACTGCTTGCACATATATGCTTTCGCATCTGAGTGGGTTTTTTTATGTCTAAGAAATGCAGAGTTATCTGCAAATTTTTCTCCACATTGATTACATACATAGGGTTTGTTCCCAGTGTGAAATCTTTCATGGTTGTTAATACCACTGGGAGTGGTAGAGCCTTTCACACTTTGCTTGCATACAAACATCTCTCCAGGCTGAGTTTGTTCCTTATGTTTAGGGTGTGATTTCTCACATTGTTCACGTTCATAGCACTGCTCTCCAGGCTTTGTCATTGCATAATTCTGAAAGGACTGGAAATCACTGGTTTTTCCAGGTTCATTGCAATTACTTAGCTTCTCATCAAATCCCACATACTCACGTGGCTTCAGTACAGTGTCGGGTAATGTGCACACATTTAATGATGAATGCCCCATCAGGGGCTTGCTACATGCAAGGCTTTCAGCTGGCTTTAGAGCAGCCTGCTGTGTTTCCACATTCTCATCTGCAGTCCAAGGGAACATTTTTTCATGCTGATCCCAAAGTTTGTTTTCATCAAATTTTGCTATCTTTTCAACTCTTAAATGAAAAGAAAATATCAATCATAATTAAAAGATCTTCATAGCAACAGTTCACCAGAACATGTTCTAGTTTGAGGCTAGCTAAAAATTTTTGAAAGGAATAAGCTGAACACCCTGGAGGTATCCTCCAAAGTACACATTTCCCAAAGGGTCTCATTCACTTGATATATGTTTGCAATATAGACTGTACAGTTTCATTTAGGTCATGGATACATATGTATATCACACATGATCATGTGTGATGCCTTTTAATACATATTTTCCCTGTTCTTTTTTCACCCTGGTCATCTGTTCTATCTCTAACAAATGAGCCTTTCTGCTATCCCCTATCCATAATTTTACTCCCTAATTTGTATTTTTGTATCTAATAGAAAAATCAAGCTAATTCACTTTCTGTGTCTCACTTAGGCAGTATGAGACGGAATTCCATTTATTTGTATTTCCCAAAGGGATATTATTCTTCTTTATGGCTGCATGTATGGTATGTTTTTTCCATTGCTGAGAATTAAAAAATAAACTTAGTAATAAATTGCTATTTTAATTTCTTCACTTTTTATTGTGAGAGATCTTCTCATTGATCACTCATTTCATCAGGGTAAACTTCATGTTGCCATCCTGCTGGCTCAGCTTACCAGAGCTGAGCGCTGGGAGTAGAACAAGGCATCAGCATGTTCAGCCTATCAAACGTTCTCTGTATCCATGCATAAGATGATGGGAATGTAGGCTGTTATAAAAAAAGGTTCAGTATTGTGATTTCCAGAACTTAGCTACTCTGAATAGCCACGCATACACTGCTCTTATTAGTGTTGAGTAGGCATATATCATGAAGAAAGGATAATTTTTTTTTTTTGTATTTTTTTAGGGAAGGATCTTCAGGGTGTTCAGGGTCCCACTACTAGATCGACTTGTAGTGATCCACCTGTTCGTTTTTTTTGTTTTGTTTTGTTTTGTTTTTTTCAGAATTGGAGATTGAATTCAGGGCCTTGAGCTTTGCCAGGTAAATGCTTATTCCATCTCCCTGGCCCCTATCCACCTGTTTATAGCCTACCAAGAGCTGGGATTACAGAATCGTGAGTCATCACACCTGGTCTCAATTGCCTCTCAGTGTGTCCTGGGGGTGAGGTGGGCACATAATGGCTTTTTCAACATATCTGTGATTGTACTGTCAAGATAGCTCAGCAGACTAGGAACCTGCCTAGGCAAGTGCAAGGACCCAGTTTTGATCCCTGGCACCAAGTGCTGTGCCGGCCTGTCCCTGAGTATGGTGGTGCACACCTGTAATGCCAGCACTGGGGAGGATCACTGTAAGTCAGAGCTGTGTAGAGAAACCCTGTACCAAATACATAAATGAAAAAAAATTATCTATGATTAAACATTAGGATTCATTTACATTTTGAATATTGCTTCGAGGCCAAGAATTATTCAGATAATGTGTGTGTCACATTCATAGAAAGATAGACAGATAAGACAGATATTCTCAATATGAATTCCTTTCAAAATACAAAATTTGTTTCATATATGCCCCTATTACAATCATAAATGAAATTTCATTTCTTTTCTTTCTCTCTTTCTTTCTTTCTTTCCTTCCTTCCTTCCTTCCTTCCTTCCTTCCTTCCTTCCTTCCTTCCTTTTTTTTAATTTTAAGGAAGGGTCTACAGGGTGTTCAGGGTCTCACTACTAGATTGGACTCATAGTGATCCGCCTATTTACAGCCTTCCAAGAGCTGGGATTATAGGTATGCACCACCATGTCCAGTCTCAATTGCCATCTCAGTGTGCCCTGGGGGTGGGGCCAGCATGGCAGGCCTGGGGATAGTACCCCCTTTAATCTACTGAGCTATTTGGCTGCTGTTACATTTTCTTTTCTTTATTTATTTGGTACAGGGTACCACTACAGAGTGCAGACTCATAGTGATCCTCCTATCTCAGCATCCCCAGTGTGGGGACTACAGGTATGAACCACCATACCTGGTTTTGGTGGCAGGCACAGTGACAAGGAATGCAGTACCAAGGATTGAAACCAGGACCTTGTGCTTGTCGGGCAGGTGCTTAGACTGCCGAGCTGTCTCCCCAACCCAATTTTCATGTTGTGTAAAAAAATTTATACTGTTGTATGAAATGGTCCTTGTTGCATAATATCTCAAGTCAGTTAGTTCCCCGTTGGAATATTTCTGTGTTCAATTGTCACATTAAGGAATATCAATCTATACGCTTATTTGAATAATTGTTCTCAGATAAAATAAATTTAGCCATGGTCTCATTTATTGTGTTTCACTGCCAGTAGTATTTGTGCTCAAACATGGTCTCTTAGGGAATATTTTTTAGTATTACTTATAAATACTTTACCTTAGATGTCTTGAGAAGTTTTTGTATTTCTCTTTAATTTGCTGGGCATCCCAAGTCCCTCCTAAATTGTGATCATAAAAATATAAAAAGTCAAGAAATTAGCAGATAGCAGTTTAATTCATGGAATAACGTAAACAGGCCTGAGACAAATTTCTAAATATTTTCACATTCTACTTCATGAATCTGTACCAATCAGCAAGAACGAGAGCTCTCTCATTGTATACCTGAGAAAATGCCATCCTTACCTATGGCAGTCACATTCCTAAATGTTTCCCACATCACTTCTCTGTAGAGCTTCTTCTGAGATGGATTCAGCAGAGCCCACTCCCGCTTGGTGAACTTCACAAGCACATCCTCCAGGGTCACTGCCTCCTAAATAATCAGATGTACATCTTCTGAGAGAAGGTTAAGGCTCACAACCTGAGATATCTGAACTCCTCTTGTAAAACCTGAACTACAGCCAATTCCTTCAAATACTAACCTCATGCTTTGGGTACCACGCATGTGCACATATTTTCACATGCTAACTATGATGCTAGATTCAAACTCCCTCCTATAACAACAGTAGAATGGTAGATTTAGTGCCCAGCAGGGTCACAGAATTTGTATTCATGCACTGTTTCTAAAGCAGAGCCCACAGAGGGTGCCTGAAAATCACTAACCACGAAACACAGGGATAAAGAGATACCTAATGAATGGTTCTGATAGACCACAGATGATAACTGTTTTTGAAATCTAAAAGAAGACATTCATTCCATATATTACTATCTTTGAAGTATATAATCTTTACATACTTCCAAACCAAGTAAGGATATAACAACTTTTAAAATCTCACACTAAGAATATTCTCAGAGAAAATACACACTCTGGAGAAGGTAGACTATAAATTGAGATCCTGTCAGAATTCCATGCAATTATTAGGGATAGTTTCTCTCTCTAGAGCTGAAGACCTCAGTGAAAGTATTGAAAGAATCTGCAGGACACATCTGCTAGAAATTTTGTGTATAAAATCAGTGCTATTTCTCTCTCCTTGTGTGTGACAAATTTATACTGTGCATGCTTCATCCCACATTAGTCCCAAACCTGAGAATTCACCAGGGCTCAGGCTAAGCACACCACCACTCTACAATCATTCTGGGTCTCCCCCAAAATCTGTGTTCCCCAGAGTGAGTTCTTTAAGCAGCTAGAACAAAATCTATACAAGCAGATACCTGGCCATGAGGTCAAATTTAACCTCACTGTTGCAAACACCTAGTCAGCTTTTTTGGAGTATTTTTTAAGCTAGTGGACACTTCTTTTATTATACACCAATGACTCTTGTTGGTAAAGAGGCAAATGAGTTCATAAGGATTACTGCAAGATTATGTAGGGGATCACACAGAATCATATATAAAACCAATAAATTATGCCTGAAAGTATTGACATGGTGTATTACTACACAAATTGCATTTGAATAGAATACATTACACTTTCTTCTCTTTCAAGCTCTTAAGTTTTCTCATTATTTCTTTTATTTCCCAGGATTTCTTCATGGCGTTTTGGATATACTTCTCTTGGTGAGTGCTCCATAATTCAGCTCCATGAGCAACACAAATGATAGGCACGGACTTCCAATAAAAAAATATTATAAATTAAAAACTCCAGTGTCCCAGTGGAGTGGACACCACACCAAGGAGTCTAGCTCTCTATCCAAAGACAGTGTGCCTTTCTTCCAATTTTGGCTTTGTTAAATGAGAAAGAATTCAATTACTGATCGAGCAATTCACCAAGAACTATTATGCGAAGCATTAAGTAGAACTCATGAGGTCATTATGAGGATAAAAGGATCTAGTGCACTATATGACACCACATAAGAACACACATTTTCTAATTGAAAGATAAGAAAATAGATATATAGGGGCTGGGGAGATGGCTCAGTAGAACAAGCACTTCCCTGGCAAGTGAAAGGGCCTGAGTTCAATCCATGGCTGCACAAAAAAAAAAAAAAAAAAAAGACATACAGACTTGGAGTTTAAGTGCTTTCAGGAGGAATGAATTCAGTGTAGACAGACAGACAAAAATGAAGGTTAATGTAATTAGAACAGCTCCTATCTATATTCAGCATAAATTACAACAATAAATGGAAATATTTTCATTCAACCTTGCACAGAATTGGTATCTCCTGTGTTATCTACTCAGTCCTGTGTCTTTTTACTGAAATCTTCCATCTTCTCCTTTTGTCCTGCTGATTAATCCAATCAGTGCAATCAGAAAGGTATAGATCTTTATAAAAACAACAGTAACACAAAACAAAGAAAAATATGGAGGAGTATTTTCCCTTTTTGAAACCTTATGCTCTTCTCCAAATTTGGTTGCTTAGCAACCTCTGATTACTACAGCATTCAAAGCAAGAACCAATCTGCAGAAGGTCATGTTCTGCAGAGGACTATGTAGAGTTGAACACATGATTCTATAGATGCTACTTGAGTAGGAAACAGACAATATCGTCATCATCTCAAAGGTAACTGAAGACAAAATGTACTGAAAAGGACAGAATATACCAGATAAACTGAATATTATGGCTAATCCTTGGGTCCTTTAACCTGCTCAATATCCATGCTTTGATCTGTATTTAGGGCAATTTATGTAGCACAAAATCACATTTATAAAAAAAACAATGATTAATCTATGCTGAATATAGGAGCTGTTCTAATTACTTCATATACTCTTTTGAATTCTATCTATCATTTATCTTTTCATTCACTGGTTGATCACCTATGTGTCTTATTTTTTACAGAACAATGAATTATTACTGCTATCCACCACCACCATGAAAAAATAATGTAAAAGTACTACAAAAATGAGTACGTTTCAAATTAAAGGTAAAATTTATACTAAAATTTTATTTTCTTCTTCATTATTAAAAAAAATCTGGACCTGCCAAATAGCTCAGTGGATTAAAGCACCTGCAAGCAGATGTAGGGGCCAGGGGCTTGATCCCTGGGTCTGCTGTGCTGCCCCCGCACCTTGGGCGCAAGGAGATGGCAATTGAGATTGGGTGTGGTGGTGCCCATCTGTAATCCCAGCTCTTGGGAGATTGTAAACAGGCAGGTCACTATGAGTACAATCTAGCAGTGAGACCCTGAACACCTCGTAGACCCTTCCCTAAAATACACACACACACACAAACACACACACACACACACACACACACAAAATAAATAAATAAATAAATAAATAAATAAATAAATAAATAAATAAATAAAAACTTAACTTGTTACCCTCATGCATATCAGACCAGGTAGTCTGGAGTGGAGGCACACCCCGAAATATTTATTCAAATTTTAAAAAGGCTTGCTCAGTTAGCCAGGTTAGGCTTGGTGATTTCATACTCCTGTCCAAGTTTCTCAAGTAGCTGACCTTAAGCACGTGTACCACTGAGCTTCAGTGATACTTACTTTACCAAGCCCTGAAATCTTGGAAAATCATCGTGATTGAAGAACCCAAATTTTAAACTGCAAGGTGGCACCTGTCTATGTTTCCAAAACTCAGTGTGGTAGAGATTGCCACAATTTCTTCCAATCTTGGCAACTTGTGAGATATTGTCTGAAAATTATGAAAAAAAAAAGAAGAAAAGTAAAAAGAAAATTTATGGGACGACATAGCTCGAGTCAAAATTCCTGAATTCCATCCCACTACAATGACAAAAATGGAACATATCTTGAATTCTTTTGTATCTAGGAGAAACCGCTTCTCATTTTATATCAGTGATAATGTCGATGCTACACTGAGAACTATGACACCACCAGTTTCCTAATTTCCAATTCTGCCTCAAAAATGATTTGATGAGCTCATCAGTATCCACAGGAGTTACATTTATCTATTACTAGGTTCTCTGTCTTTATGTTTGTGACCTTAGACCCAACCCCAGAACAAGCCAGTGAAAAATTCTGCATTTATTATCACACTTTGAATAATCTGACTTCTTCCAATGTTTACAGTATGGCTACAGCTGCTAATTGTTAGCATCCTCCAAAATCCCCAGTTCTCTTCTTTCCCTTTGACAACACTTTTCTTCTTGTCTGCTCAGAAAACCCTTTTATTCTATTTATACATAAACCAGCAAACCTTACTATAGGAATTTACCCCTACTTCAGTACTTGCTGTATATAAACTGTCCACAGATTACGAAGCAATTATTTCAGAGACGAGGCTCCTTTTCCTTTCTGACTATATCAATAACACAAGTCCACGCACATCTATCTCAGTGTGGGTTTAACACAGACCTTGCAGGAATGCAGTCTGAGCAGGAGCCTTTTTCCTCTTCTTTGGCAACACATTAGCACCCGCTACATACTCCTCAGCATTGTACATACTATGGAAAACCTCAGTTAAACAGATAATATGAAATAATAATTTATTTAGTTACCATATAATATGGCAAGTAACTAGGGAAGGGCTTGCCAGAAGAGTTGGGAAATTAGCCTTTTTGTAAGAATTAAAATGAGTGCAGTCCATTACCTAGCAAGGACCAAGAGTCCACTTTTTGCTCAACAATGAATGAAGCCACCTCCATATTACAAGAGTGGCAGCCACTGTCTACTAAGCTTCAGATTTTTTAAGAATTTAAAGCAACATATCCAGCGTTTCTCTAAAATCAAAGTTGCTTTTTAACAGTGCATTCTGAGAAAATGTGTTTGAAATCCGAGAGCAAACAGGTTGTTCGGAATCCACAGAGCCCTCAGTGATAGATGCCTACTAAACAACTACGCACTTACTGTGCATCTATAATTCTCTCTGGATGCAGTGGTCAAGGGCGACTCCCTGGGGACACTCCTGCAAATCAGGGAGGTATTATTCCTATTTCCAGCAAGATGTCTCCTACCATCCTTCTTTTGGCTTGTAGGTTCATTCTTCAATCTTAGGAAACCACGAGCACGTTTCGCACAGTAACACAATTGCAAACAGAGATCACACGTACGAAATTAAAGTGATTTTTTTTTATGATGCATAGTAAAAAGGAAAGAAAGAAAAAAAAAATGCTACGTAGAAAAAAAAAAATGCTGCGTAGGGTACCCATCTTTTCCCCCAAAGCCTCTGCTCTCGCCAAACTGTTGCTGATACCTTTGTGCCAGCAGCTGACCAGGAAAAGTATTTCAGGCTGGCAGCATCACAGTCGGGACTGTGTGCTGGGAACCTGTCCCTGCCTAAGCAAAAGGGAAAACCGTGCAGACGATGGCGCAGCACCAAAGCTTAGGAAGACCTGGAGGTCTGCCGCACAGCAGGGAGGCTGTGCATTGTAGGACCTGGTTCTAACCACTTCCATCCGAAACACAGATTCCATCCCGTCCCCAACTCCACAACGTTACCATTGTGTGGGTTGATGGTCTCCGAGGATCCTTCCTATGCAGCACTCTGCCAGTAGAAACTTCACAAAATGCAGTCTACTCAGCGGGAGATGTCAGCATCGCACTTAGAATTAGCACTGTAACGCCATCACACAGGAAGTGCCCTCCTCCCTCTTCTGGTCTGATTGGATAGTTCGGACATCCCGCGTCTGCATTGCCGATTGGCTCCTCTTCATCTGTCACTCCATCAACTGGGCCTGCAAGAGAAACAGTTATCTTTCTTGCAATGAGACAGATACAAAACGACTTCAGACTGTAAACTCACCATGCCCTGTCCTGTCTCAATATGTGGAAATTCTCTGTGGAGGACCACCTGGACAATTCTCCTTGAAAGAAGAACAACTGTCTCTACTTTAGCCATGCCTGACCCTATTTCCATGTATTTATTTGTACAGAGCTGGCTAGGACATTTCCTTATCCCTTCAATTGGATTTTAGCATTGCATATGTCTAGCCAAGGTATTGCTGGCAGTCTTTGAAGATGGCAAGTGTGTTTCCCTAGAACCCCTCTTGCTGCTCTCTGGGTTGAGATGTGACAAAGAGATAATGCTCCATACTGCTGCCTGGCATTGAGCCTCAAGATAGAGGCCATGATCATAAAACATTCAATGATATCTCAATAGGGTAATGCAGACTACTCTCTATGTATCCTTCTCTCTTCATATTGCAAAGATAAATGCATGCCTCCTACCAAGATCAGCTCACAGTACTCACCTACTTCCTGGCGTTTTTAGGCACTCATCCTCAAATCACTCCTCCTTCATGAATTAATATAACCTGGGCTCACCCCTGGGTTGAACCTTCGGATCCCCATAACTACAAAAATATGCCTAAGTGTCTTCAGTCTTGCCATGGGTTGTGCTGAATGTGCAACTGAAATTAACTTGAGGGAATTCCAATAATTTATCCATGACATAAATACAAACTTCCCAGACTGAGATGAAGACCAGGAAGGGCTCTCTACATTTAAAAATAGACAAAACAGAGTGGGTTTCATTTATCTTCTGGTGAGTGATCCAGTCTTCTACCTGAAGACCTTCCACAAGAACAGAACTTTGACTGTCTATAGCACCCCAAAGCATTATGCCTGCAATGAAAACTTTACCCTTGGGGAACACTCAGTATGAATCTCAGTATTTCCTAAACAAATAAATATGCACTCTTACTGCAATTCTTATAGGAGTTTCACTGGTATTTTCTCCTGAAACAGAAACAAAACCCCTCTATTATTACAATGATAAAAGTAATCCAGAACACAAAATAATCTTGCTTAAAAAGAGCAATGCTGACGGCATCACAATCCACCAGTATAATAGATTATATAAGTAGATATAGATTAGATATAAATACAGTATCCAAAAGTATGATGCTGGCAAAAATTGACAGGCAAAACAATGTAAACAATGAAAAACTGAGAAATAAACTCTCTGCTGTGCAACCAAGTTATTTTCCATCAAGGCAACAGAAGCACACACTTGGCCATTACTTTTCTCTTCAGTAAAGTGTGCTGGGAGAATGTGCGCCCTATGGTGCACATTCTATGAGATTAGAAATATCTATCACAATCTGCAACTTTATACTATAGAGTTAAACACACAAATTAAAAAAAAATTAATGACTATGTATGTCAAGTACTGCATAGAGTATGTCTAAGAAAATAATTTCCTGATTAGAATGTCAATATATAAGAAACAAAAATGCCCATAAAAATGAAATTACACCAAATTAGAAAGAAATATCCTGAGATCACAGAGATAGCTCAGTGATCTAAGCACCTGCTTAGGCAAGCAGAAGGACTGGGTGCAATCCCCAGTTCCACATGCTGTGCTGGCCCTGTCTTGGCGAACACCTGTAATCCTAGCACGGGGGAGACTGAAACTGGAGGATCAGTACAAATACGTGCTGTGTAGTGAGATCCTGTACCAAATGCATTTTATTTATTTATTTATTTATTTATTTATTTATTTATTTATTTTGCAAAACTGGGGGTTGAACTCAGGCCCTTGCACTTGCCAGGGAAGTCCTTATTCTACTGAGCCATCTCTCCAGCCCAACATACATAACATTTGAAAGAAAGAAAGAAAGAAAGAGAGAAAGAGAGAGAGAAAGAGAGAGAGAAGAAATGTTCTACATAAAGGAAATAACCAACAAAAAATAAAGTTATCATCTAAAGATTTGGTGTGGGGCCGGGAGAGATGGCTCAGTGGCATAAGCGCTTCCCTGGCAAGTGTAAAGATCTGAGTTCAATCCCCAGTTCTACCAAAATCAATAAATAAATAATGAAATACTCTTTTAAAAATAAATAAATAAATAAAGTAAAGATTTGGTGCAATATTAGTTAACAACATAGTTATATAAACAATGCACAATGAAGTCTATAAAACTTTAAAGCAAAATGGTAATAGTGAACGTAATGATAATTTGGTTAAAAGTGACAATCTTAATAGACATTTTTCTAGAGGAAGTACAAAAGGCCAAAATGTCTCAGAAAAAATTCCCAACATAAACATTCTAGAAATATAAATGAAAATGAAAATACAATATCATTCACTGCCATTTCATTTTAAATGGACACAAGGCAAATGCTAAAACAATGATGAGCCCTGGTGACCATGTGAAGAAATGGGAAATCATTACATTTCTGGAAAATATGGACATTGGTTTAGTTCCTGTGGAAAGTGATATGACATTTTGTACAAATATTAAAACCCAAAATGTCTACATAATCCACACATTCCCTTGCTAGGATATATTACAAGTTTTTGAAATTGGTATTTCAAAGGAAAACATCACTTTTTTTTTTGCAGCACTATATTTATTTGCTTAGATATTGAATCAAACAATGTGTCCCTCAAAGAATGAATGGATAATAAAAATGTCAAGGCGTTTTCAGTAGAAGAAATGTCTAAACTGTGGTATGATGCAGCACAGATAGAAATGGTGCTATGGTATGAATAATAACATACTACAAGGCCATGTGTTAAGGCCTTGGCCCTGGCCCATGGAGCATTAGACGAAGGCAGAAGTTTAGAAGATGGGACTGAAGGAATGTATTTAGTTTGGAGCCTGTCTCAGTAGGGGATTGTTAGAACTCAGGGTCTTTTTTCCTGTGATTACTGGAAATTTGGACAGTTTGTTTGCCAGGATGTGCACTGGCATTATTCTCCATTACACTCAACTAAGGCATGGGAACTTCTGGTGGTGGATTTGAAGCTAAAAAACTGTGATGTAAAACAACTCAGTCCCATTGTAAGTTTATTATCTCAGGGGGCTTTTGCGGTGAAAGAAAGCAGGCCAACATACTAGGAAACCTTAAAGTTAAGAGGAAAAAAATCAAGGACAAAAGAGCAGATTCTTCAGGAGGTCATGGCTATTAGAGAGCATCAAATAGCTGATCTGGTAGGAACAGAATAACTGGATCGCATAAGGCCAGGGTGTGTGGGGAAGATGGAGAAAGTGGGGAGTTGATCACTAGTGCTCTGTACCATGAAGATATTTCTTTTGCAAGAAATATCTCCTGAGATAGGTGAAGTGTTGAGGACCCAGTGGCAATGAACTTCTGAACAGAACCTTTAATTATGCAAAGACTGAAAAGGGCACAGTGCAAGAAAAATCAATGGGGTCTGGCAAGATGGCTCAGAGGACTAAGCACTCCTTATGCAAGCATAGGGAACTGAGTTTGACCCCAGGCACCACGTGATGCACTGGCTCTGCCCCTGGGCACTCTGAGTGGGCCACTGAGACTGGGTGTAGGCCTGTAATCCCGGTGCCTGGGAAGCTGAAGACAGAAGGATCACTGAGCTGTGTAGCGAGACACTATGCCAAAATACATGAAGAGAAAAGAAAATCAACTGAGCATGTCAGGGAACTCAAGCTATATTTGATCTACTTCAAAGAAAATCAGTTTTAATTTATTTAGATCAAGCAGGCAAGCAAGTGACCTCAATCCCAAGATTCAAGATATCAGCCCTATAACCCTGATTCTAAGTGCTGACACAAATCCTAAGCACTTATCTCAGGAAGGCTGAGAAGCTTCTAGTCTGCGGCATTCCTGGAATGAACTCTGCTCTGCATAGAACCAAACCTAGTGAAGTCACTGGCTCCTATCATTTTCTCACAAGACAAGAGGCCCAATCATTGCTGAGAGATGAGCTAAGAATGGGAGGCTACTGACCACCCCTCTCCCAAACAATAGGCTACTGACCACTTCTCTTCTAGCAATGAGGGTGGTAGCAAGGGTGCCTTAGTCTCCACTTGTAGTTGCAGAACCTTGGCTCATAGTGTTTCTGGGTGGTGAGGAGGAGATAAAAGAAGGCACTAAGGCAGCATCTAGAGTCTGTGCTGAGAGGAACTTCATGCAGAAGAGCTTGAGATCCCCACACCTAAAGTGTTCTCCAAATCAGGGAGGGCATGCTGAAATGCAGGTGACAGCAGGCAGGAAGGACCCTTGGCCACATGGGCTAACCTGGCAGCTGCTGGTTTTCACAGACCACAGGAGTGAACAACAGCAGGTGGGTCAAGGGTGGGAGCAGCCATCAGTTGTGTGGATCAAGCAGTGGGACTGTTCCCATGACAGGGCACTGCTGGACTCAGCATGACATTCAGGATCTTTGTCATGAACCTCACCCAGGAAGGGACAGGAAGCCAGTCAGACCATGTCACCCAGTACAGCCGTAGTCCTAAGGTGTGAGTTGTGACAACACAAATTCTGCAGTTTTACCCATATGCAGGAAGAAATATGGGGCTTTTACAGAAAAAGAGTCACCAGTCTTGGACATTTTCTAGTTTGTATACCTGCTCCACTTTTAAAAGTGATTTGTGCTGTTTCTAGTCTTCAACACACATATTAAATTAATTTTGCTGCAGGATTGTTGATTGCAGCGTGAACATCCAATTTTATTTAAGTATAGGAAGCACTTGGGATGGGGATTGCTAGGTTGTGTGTCAAATTCAAACTTCATTTTTTTAAAACAAAATACAGTTTCTGACTTCCTCTTTTCTGGCTGGAACCATGGAGGGTGTAGAAGAAAAGAGAAAGGCTCCTGCTGTGCCAGATATCCTTAAGAAAAAGTGAAGACGTTTTGCACAGTTGAAGATTAAAGTGCCTGAGAAAGGAGATTGCCCAGAAGACACTTTGCAGGATGAGAAGGAAGCTTATCTATGAAAAATCCAGGTACTATCATGAGGAGTACAGAAAGATGTATGGAACTGAGATCTGAATGACTAGAATGGCAAGAAAAGTTGGCAACTTCCATGTCCCTGCAGAGCTCAAACTGGCATTTGTTATACGGATCAGGGGTAACAATGGTGTGAGTCCAAAGGTCCGCAAGTTGGTGCAGCCTCTTTGCCTTCACCAAATCTTTAATGGTACCTTCGTTAAGCTCAACAATGCTTCAATTAAAACGCTGAGAACTGTGGAGCCATACGTTGTGTGGGGCTACCCAAACCTAAAGTCAGTAAATAAACTCGTACACAACATAGCAATGGCAAAATTAGTAAGAAGCAAATTGTCTTGACAGATTATTCACTGATCGCACAGTCTCTTGGTAAATACAGCATCATCTGCATGGAGGATCTGACTCATGAGGTCTATAGTGTTGGAAAATGCTTCAAAGAGGCAAATAACTTCCTCTTGCCATTTAAGTTATCATCTCCATGAGGTGGAATGAAGGAAAAGACTGACCATTTTTGGAAGGTGGACATGCTGGAAATAGGGAAGACCAGATCAACAGGCTTATTAGAAGGATGAACTAAGGTATCTACATTGGTGTTTTCATGATTTGGTCAGTTAATAAAGTATCTGCTTCCAGATTGAAAAAAAAGGAAAAGGACAGAAAGAAAATATAATTTCCTCCACTGTAGTGTTGTTAATTGATTTACATGAGTCAGTAAGTCATAGGAAAGTGGTCTTGTGGGTTATACCTTGTTCTCAGCCTCTTAGAGAATATTCTCAATTATATCTCTACACATTACATACCCACAGTTTTATATCTCACCTATTTTAATAAAGCAATTCAGATAAATAGATGATACATGCATTAATGATAGGTAGATAGCAGATGACGAAATAGTTAAAACATAGATAGAAAGTGTTATGTTTTTTCTTTTTTTTTTTTTTTGGCAGAACCGGGGCTTGAACTCATGCCCTTGCGCTTGCCAGGGAAGTGCTTATTCCACTGAGACATCTCCCCAGCCCCGAAAGTGTTATGAATAGTCAAAAATTAAATGATAGAGGGATGAATGACAGATAATTGCTAGGAAAAAATAAAAAAGAGATCGCAAGTATGTGGATAAATATATAGTAGATATATAAATGAAAGATAAATACATAAAGAATTAGTGGATAAATGGAAATGTGACAGAGCACAGATGGACAGAATGAAGATATATGGATATATAGCCACAGTTCAATAGATAAATGAAAGAAATACGGATAATTATGTGAAAATCCTTGTGCAGATTCTCTCCATTATATATAATTTTGTTCATAATTCTTCTGTTCTCTTTTTAATTTTTTTTTTTTTTTTGCTACAGGGTTTCACTATACAGGGTCTCACTATGAAGGTTTGGACTTGTAGTGATCCTCCTATTTTCAGCTTCCCCAGTGCTGGGATTACAGTTGTGAACCAGTACACCCAGACTTGGTCACCGACTCAGTATGCCTGGGGGTGGGGCTGGCATGGCATGCAGTACCAGGATTGAACTTTGTCCCTATGCTTGCCTAACCCGGTGCTTAGTTCACTGAGCTATCTCACCAGCCCTTGTTCATAATTTTTAAACTAAAATAAATGACTGCTTACATATCTAAATATGTAGAGATCCTGCCACAGATTTGTATCTTAGGCAATCTTCTCAACAATATTTTCCCATGGCACAAAGCCCCTATGACCCAAAGCTCTCTCTCAGTTATTTTACACGAGGTAGGAGCCAGAGTCCAGTCCTGGCCCTGCCTTGTCCTCAGGGACTCAGGAAAGCACAGAGAGAGTTGGAGTCTAGGTTCCAAACTAGGCAGCTCCTGGCCTTTTCTCTAGTCTTGAGTCTGCTATGAGGATCTTATTCTTGTAGTATCATAACATCTCCTGATGCCAGGCCATCTGGCAGATGAGCAAGAAGTGGACAGCAGTGTTTCCAAACATGGTGAAACCAGCTTTTGAAGATGTCCAAATTTGATTGACAAGATGAACATAGTAAATTCACTTTGCAATATAGACATGGTATTTAAGTAACTGAACAACAGTTTAGGAGACTCAAGACTACTGATCCTAGATCTAGATAAATACCTGCTCAGGCAGTGCCCTATGACTGTAAGATCTGTGACAGCATGATCGTCCCCACCATTGACATGTGGAGAGCAGCTCTTCCATGGTGGAATCTACCCAACTTATCCAAGGCATTGCTCAGCATCCCCAGCTGTGGGGAACTCAACAGCACCAATAAGAGGGAAGACTCAGATCAACATATAAAATGATATCCAGCCATTCAGAGTAAAAGGCTTTGCAAAGACAAGAACTGGGAAGAGCCCTTCAGGATGAGATACCCTTCAGGTGCATGGAGGGCAGATGTGCAGTCAGCAGAGAAATACTTTTCATGATTGAATGTTTCTGCACCTAAAACTGCTTAGACTATGGAGTCACATGAACTGTGAACAATGACCTCATTAAAATTTATTGTGCAATCAATAATGAAATAGATGGATGTGGAGGACCACCTGGGTGGCTCTCCTTGAAAGAAGAGCAGTTATTCACATTTTGGCTGTGCCTGACCCTATTTACCTGTACTGATAAGTACAAAGCTGGCTGGGGAAAGTCCCTTATTCTTTCAATTGGCTTTAGGCAATGCATTTGGTCCAGCTAAGGTGCTGGTGGTAGTCTTTAAAGATAGTACTCATGTTTCCCTGATAACCCACACCTACTGCTCTTTAATATGAGCCAGGCTGAGATAGAACAGAAGAGCCAATGCTTCATGCTGTCAGCTGGGATCAAGCCACAAGACAGAGGCTGTGCCTTCCTGGGGCTTGAAAGATCACACATCAGAGCTGAAGCACTCAATCCCAAAACATTAGATACTGTTTCAATAGTATAATGCGAATTGCTTTTTCTGCCTATCACAGAGATAAATGCAGACCCCCCTACCTTGCCCAGTGCACTGTACTCACCTACTTTCTGCAATTTTCAGTCATTCATCCTCAAGCCACTTCTCATTCATCCTCAAGGCACTCCTGACTTCATGACCAAAACCTGGGTTTGACCCTCCCTGGGTTGAGGCCTTTGTTCCAGATAGCCATCACCTTGGCTGGACTTAGGACCCCTTGGCTCTGCATTACTATAAATATATTTTAGAGCCTTTATTCTCATCATGGGTTGCACTGGAAGTGGTATATTGGAATTAACTTTATGTGATTCTGATAATTTATCTATGGGATTACAAATATAAACTTCCTGGACCAATATGAGGGCCAAAAAGGGCTTACCACAGGTGGAGAAACAAATAAAAATTTCTTTCCATGAAACTTTAACACTGTAGGATCCACACATAAAAGATCCTTGAGATTTCTGTCTCTGTTTTACTGAGGGAGATGCTAATTATTTGGAGAGAAATCCTTCCATCCCATGAGTGACAGGCCATAGTTAGGGGACTCCACTACTCCAGGCGCTTTGTGCAGGGCTGGCAGATCCAGCTCCATCAAAAAGTGCCTGCTGTGATGGGGAAAGCAGAGACTAAGCAGATGAGGGACAGGTCTGCGAGGGATTCAACAGGCCAAGTAGAGACTCTTGAAGCTACACCTGGGACATGACACTTGGGGAAAGAAGTGTCTCCTGCTTTCAAAACCTTTCCATAGATCCAAGTTTGATATTGAGGAAACACCCTGGGGACCTGTCACCAGATACAGAAGACAAGGCAGTCTCATCTCTAGACCACATAGCTGCCATCCTGAGAGACCTCAGCCTTGTGTTAGGATGGAGCTGTGAGTTCCCAAACTGTATGAGGGTATTTTCAATCCAGAGTTGGAAGATACATCTGCATATTGGGAGTGCACTTTCTCTATGAAAGGAACATTGGGGTCAGACCACTTCTGGTCCTTTTATGTTATTGAAAAGAACCTCATCCTCAATTCATGTTGAGTTTAGGGCCCCAGGAGATGATTCAGTAAAATAAGGGCTTGCCTGGCAAGCTCAAGGACCTAAATTCACTCCCAGGTTCTAAAAAAAAAAAAAAAAAAAGTTGATTTTAAATCTGTGGTAAGTGGGAAGTTGACATCAGAGCAATGTTTGGAGCAGAGCACCGATGACTCCACCTTCCTGGTCCCATATCGGCTTCCTCTAACTTCTTTCTCATGCTGCAGTCTGACTCCTCCTTCCACTCTGGCTCCACTGCTTCAGGACTAATATGAGCACAGCTCCCTCTGTCTCCTGGATCTTTCTTATCTAGATCTTTCCATGCTGCCTGAGAGCTTGCTTCACCATCATTATTGTTGTCAGGAGAGGTCCACCTGCCTCCTGCTCTGAGACAGCCTGTGATTTAAGTCCCACCTGACCAGAAACTGGAAATAAAGATATATTTTCTATGCCTCATTTTCAGAGAAGTTTCTAATCATATGAGAAGAGAAGGAAGCCATCTGTGTTAGGTTTCCTGTCCCCACATGACTTTGTGTATCTTCTTGGTGGTCATTCTTTGTCTAGGCTCAGGTTCTCTGTAGGCTACTCCTAAATTCAAAATGCTTATTTCATTATAGTTGTCATTTTATGAACAAAGGTGTATAACAGACACCATGCACACAGTAACAATGGCTGGAAAATTCAACTTGAGCACCCATTTACTATGATGTTGTGTCCACATTCTGTTTATTGGCTTGTTTTCATGAAAGAGAGTTTCACTTTGTACACCAGGTGCTCAGTCTGATTTTTTTTTAACTCAGGAAGTGGCCAAGGCTGGCCTCAAATGTATGGTGATCTTCCTTCCTCATCTTCTGGATAGAATTGCAGACTGTTGATACCATGCCTGGATCAAAATGTACATTTGCTATGTCTATTTTGTGAAAATGAGTTTCAATTTCATGTTTGTCATCCTGTAATTGATCTTGTAATTCTTCTTCTTCAGACTTCCATTTGTGGGCAATATGCATGTGTACTAGCATCCCTATTTTCTGGCTCCATTCTTCTTTTAATCATCTGTAGAAATTTAGCTCCAGACTGCAGTGATTTCACTCTGCTCTTAAATTTTTGTTCCACATTTCTACTTCAATTTTAAAATCTTCAGAATTCACGACAAACCGGAAAGTGATATTCTTCTTTAGAGATGGAGAGTTGAAGTCCATGTAATGAATTCCTTACCAATGGGACTAAAAAGCTTATCACATTCAAGGGCTTTGAGGACAAGACACTCACTATTAAGATGCACAGAAATTCCGAGCCAAAGCAAAGTGGTCAGATATTCCTTTATTTCAAAAAATTTTCTTTTTTCTTTTTTTTTTTTTTTTTTGTCTTTTTGAGACAGGGTCTCACTATGCAGTTCAGGCTGGCCTTAAGCTCACTTTGTAGCTCAGGCTGGTCTCAAATTCACAACAATCCTCCTGCCTCAGCCTCCCGAGTGCTGGGATTACAGGCCTGCACCACCACACCCGGCTTAGAAAATTTTCATATAGTCTTTGATATTTCCTTCCACAAGAACATAAAGAATATGTAAGTGTCGTTGCCATATCCAGTTCAGAGTGCAACACAAATAATTAGCAAGGGGTCTTAAGGCCCTGCCTTGTGTGCAAGAGCCACCCAGGATATGTGGCATGTCATGGTGGGTAATCTTTTTGTTTTCTTTTTTTTGTCTTTTTGAGACAGGGTCTCACTATGCAGTTCAGGCTGGCCTTAAGCTCACTTTGTAGCTCAGGCTGGTCTTGAACTCACAACAATCCTCCTGCCTCAGTCTCCCAAGTGCTGGGATTACAGGCCTGTGCCACCACGCTCAGCTATGGTGGGTTATCTTGAGTGATTTCCCTTGGGGAATTACAAGAAAGATGAGGGAGCCTCCCCACCTCATAGCAAGTACCAGTGTTTGTGCCCCTTCTGGGCATATATTTGTTGTGACCATGGCAGATGTGAGTGCAAGGACTGTCAAGCCTCTTGTCTCAAGTGTAAAACTCTGGAACTTGCTTACTTCCACAGGTCCTTTATTGGCAGGACTGGGCTCCCTGAGTGAGATCTGAATCTATAACTCCCATGTCAGCACCATACTTTCCTATGCTTGACCTGCTGCCCTTTGTCCTTTTTATTTCCCCTTGAAACCAGGTGTCAGCACATTTCTAGCTCATTAATCTACGTTTTCATTACAGCAATATGCCCATGATGGAGTACTATTCACAGGCTCTCACCCTGTGCTACCACCTTGCACACAAATTTGTTCATGCTTTTGGCAGATCTCTACAACACAGAAGTTATTTTAATATTTCATTAGTAGGGAATTATAAAATGTAAATTTGTGGGCAAGCCAAGAGCCCTGCAGAGTAAAATGTGTAGGCAGAGGTTAATCCTGGCACTCTGAGTTTGGAGGGTCCTGAGAGCACAGCTGAGGACATAATGAAGAAGTAGAGGGCAAAACATGGAAATTTGCTGATAGCCCATTTAAGTGAGGAAAAAAGTGAGTGAAATTACTTTGGAATATCTTCCCAGCCCCTGGAACATCTTATAAAGACAAACATCCACTTACTTTATGGACTTATTTACTTACTTAGCAAGAGAAATGAAAATATGTCCATAAGAAGATGGATATGTGAAAATTTAGTATGTGATAGATACAAGCAAGAGTCAAACATAAGCTCACTAACTGGTAAAAGGATAATCATACTGTTATGTGCAGCATGTAAATGCACAGCAAATGCAAGTATTAGAAGAAAGAAACCAGACACTAAGGAGTACATGCTACATGATCATACTTGTAGGATTCTAGAAATAAAAAACTAACCAACTGAATAAAAGTGGAAAATAGGAAACAGATAAATCTTTTGCAAACAGGAAAAGGACCAGCTTTCCATGATGCCAGTAACCATGAGGTACTAGAACATAAAAATGTACATCAATAACTACATCCGATGACAGTGCAGAGAAGTTGTTGCACTGGGGAACAAGAAAACTTTTCTGCATCTTGTCTTCTGGATAACTACTATGAAGACAACAATATGCAATGTATTAATTATTGTAATTGTCCTACTAGGCTCTTTTGATACTGTTTCAATGCTATTTTATCTTTTCTTCTCACTAAAATGAATTTTAAAAATAAATAATTTGAAAAGAAAACTTTTGGTGTTAGGATTGTACTTTGTAGTTTAATTTATATGAAGACTTCATGGGTGCAAATATTTGACAAAGCATAATGTGTGCTTAACTAATTGTATTATACTGTTCAAAGTATTACTCGACAAACAAGGCTAATATATGAAAGCATTTATATGTGTTTGTCCTGCAGTACATGTGGAAGTAGTGACAAACAGAGTGGGTAATGTACCTGAAGCTATCTTGACTGGTGACATTTGAGTTGCAGAGATGGGTCAAGAAAATTAACATTTTTTATATTTTTTTTAATTTGAAGGAAAAAGAATCAAGTTGTGTCATAGGCATGAATCAACTCCCCAAAATGAATGTAACTGTTATACATTGCAGGTATGTACCAGTAAAAGATAAAAATAAATAAATGCATAAATAAATAAATACATACTTTGCAAAAGGTTAAAAACAATAAAGAAAACGTTAAAGGAAAAAAAAAATCCTGCAGACTGGGCAGAGCTGTGCTCTCAGTTATGTCCACTGGATATCTCATGTCTGCATCTGAGAGATGTGTGAACTAAATGAACTTATTCAGCCTTTCTGTGCTCCATTAGTTACAAGTCTCAAATCCAAGAAATTATGAAACTAACACCTAAAAGTCATAACATGTTCTTTGAGGTGATACCTACACAGCAATTCTAAGGGAAACTGGAATAATGGCAAAGTGCTAAACACATATGTCCTGACTCTACAGCTCTCCCTAGACAGGCACCTGGGTAGGAGATGCTCATATGGAACACACATGATGCTGTATCCACCACATCTTCCCCTTCGTCACCAGCACAAGAGTAGCCAGGGTCTGCAAGGGAGACCCAAGCTCAGTTTGCTAGTGTAGACTGACAATGTCATCAGCAGGAGCCTTTCACCCCATGTTTCTCCTTTGACCCACAATGCTGGGCTCCTAGGTCCTCGCTGATTGGGGTTGATCCAGGCACTGGCCCAAAACAGCATCTGCAGTGCACTTTGGTTCTGATGTCACAAATTCAAGAAGATCTTCTTCATGGTGCTTGGAATGCTTAGATTTTCTTTTATTCAACACATTTGGACATGGATGATGGATTTAAGCCTTCTTACACCTACAATGAGTTTGAAATGATAGCAGTCCTCCCTCATGTGTGTACTGTTGAAAGGAGGGTCTGGATGATTTTGGCCCAGCATCAATCATGACTGTAGGCAGTGTGACCAGGAGTAGAGAGAGCAGGTTCCACAACCTCACTGGTGAAGGCAAGCTGAGGAGGAGCACTGGAGGAGGCAGGAAGCAAAGAGAGTCTGAGGAGTGCAGGGAAGAGGTCTGGGCTATTTGGCCAGCCTTTCAATGTTGATTTAATCTGTTGTAATGGAATGTTTCAGAAAATGTACCACTCACTACAAGCTTGACCAATGCATTCATGAGAAGAGCACCAGCATCCCCAAAGAGCCATAGCATTACACTTCTCTGTATGCCAGAACTTACAGTGGGGACCACAGACACTGAATCCAGACACTTACGGGCAGTGTGTTTGGTTGGATTGGAGAGTAGCAGGATTCAAGTGGCAGCACACGATTCCTAGAGCAAAATGCACACATTCCCCAAAATGGACAGCAGAAGCAGAACAACATTCAGAATGGTTGGACACCTGGAGGCCTACGGTATTTGCTGATTATCCATGGGACTTTCAAAAGTGAAAGAGATGGCAAGTCTACAAAATTTTAACTAGATTTATAAAGTAAAGAAGTAAGGGCAAATGAACAGAAAATTACCTCCCAAAGTAGTAATGGGGAATCACAGTGTCTCAGTCTCTACATGAATTTGAGCCAGTTCACAGACTCAGAAATCCATTAATGAGGCAAAACCTAGGTTGACATGAGGAAGGACCCTTGCACACCAACAAAAATTTATATGGCCAACCTTATTGTTATTATTATTAATATAAAAATAATACAAAATAGTAAAAAAATCTAAAAGTAATATAAAATCATAAAAACATCAGATATGAAACATAACTTCACAAAACAAATAGGAATTCAACAATATTTGGTGTATTGTACGATGTTGTCACAAATTAGTTATTGAGATTACCAGATATAAGCTTGAAAAATTGGGGGAAAAGTTATAAGAAATTAAAAAATATAAGAAAAATTTAGGCATCCATTGCTCTCCTCTGTATATCAGCAGAAATCAGCAGTACAATTATCCAAGCCATCTTACACACACACACACACACACACACACATACATACATCTTTCTCTCCTTTCCTGTCCTTTTACTCATCCCAATTTTTCCTTCTCATCGAACAGATTCTTTTGCTTTCTCATTATCTATAATACCTTTCCAATTTTATTTACTCTTTCAGGTTCTTACACTTGTGAGACAATACAATGTTTGCACATAGGGCCTCTTTTATTTCATTTACCATTATGGTCTCTAGTTTTATCCATTTACCTATAAAAGCCTCACATTTATCTTTTCTTATGGTGGAATAATGCTCTATTGTGTAAAACTATCACATCTTTTAAACTCCATCCTCCACTGATGGGCACCTGGGTTGTTTCCAATATTTAACTGTGACAAAAGGCACTGCTATAAACATAGATGCACATATACCACTGCAGCACGATGTTGGAAAAATTCATCTCACTTGGAAAAACACACAGGAGAGGATTAGCTGGGTTCAGTGGGACCTCCAGTCCTACTTTTTTGAGAAATCTCCACACTGCTTTCCACAGTGGTTGTGTCAGTTTACACTCCCACCAACAGAAATAAATGCAGCATTTCTTTCTCCCCACAGCTCCTCCAGCATGTGTTATTGGTTGATCTTTTTGAAATGAGATATAGCCTCACTTGTTTAATTTGCATTTCTCAAATGACCAATTATGCTGAACATCATTTCATATTTATTTGCCATTTGTATTTCTTTCTCTGAGAAGTGTATGTTCATCTCAGATGCCTTCTTTTACATTGGGTTTTGGAATTTGGGGGCCTCACTTTTTAAAAATTCTTAATATTTTCTAGATAGAAGTCCTTTGTTTGAGGGACAGTCACAACTTGTAGGATTTCTTTTTACTCTGATTTATCTTGTGTGCAGAAACTTCAAAAAGAGGAGATCCCCGGTGTTGGTTCTTTGAAGAACTTCCCATGCAGTTTGGTTTTTGTTCATGCACTCTACCAACCCATATGTCTTTAAGATTTTACCTACTTTTTCCTTCAGAAGGTTCAGTTTTTGTTTTAATATTCACTTATTTTTTAAAGATTTATTTATTTGTTACAGGGTCTGGCCAGGCAGTTGACTCACAGTGATCCTCCTGATTCAGGCTCCCCAGCACCAGGATTACAGGTGTGCACCACCATGCCCAGTTTCAGTGGCCAGAATGGCATGAGGTAAGGTGGAGCAAACTCTCATCCTTGTGCTTGCCAGGCAAGCGCTGAGCTGTGTCCCCTGCCATTTGTTTTAATAGTTAAATATTTGATCTATTTTTACTATAGTTTAGTGCATGGTAAAAGACATGGGTCTAATTTTAGTCTTTTGGCATGTGGAAAGTCAGTTATTCCAGCACTATTTATTTAAAAAGCTATCTTTATTCCAGTGAGTGTTTGTAGTTGTGTTTGCATCTTCTAATTTGTTCCATTGGTCCTGGCTTTTTTTTTTTTTTTTTTTTTTTTTTTTTTTTTTTTTTTTTTTTTTTTTTTTTTTTTTTTTTTTTTTTTTTTTTTTTTTTTTTTTTTTTTTTTTTTTTTTTTTTTTTTTTTTGCCAGTAACATGCTGATTTTATTGTAGTAGCTTTATAGTGTAATTTCTAATCAGTGATTGTGATGCCTCCTGCCTTTTCTTTGTTGTCCAAGATTGTATTTTCTATCCTAAATATCTTCTGATTCTTGATGAAATTTAAGGATGTTATTTCTACATCAGTGAAGTATACTAATGGTATTTTAATGAGGATTGCACTGAATCTGAACAGCAATTTTGGGAGTATGGCCATTTTCATAATGTTGTTTCTTCCAGTCCAGGAGCAAGGAACAACTCTCCATTTTCTGACATCCTCTTCTATCTCTTTGCCCAGAGAACTGTAATTTTTACTGTATAAATCTTTTACTTTATATTGATTCCTAAGTATTTCATTTTTTGGATGTTATTGTAAAAGTTATGGTTTTTCCAATTTCTCTCTTGGTGCATTCATTTTTTGTGTACAGAAATGCTATTGAGACAGGCGTGGTGGTACAGGCCTGTAATCCCAGCACTTGGGAGTCTGAGGCAGGAGGATGGTTATGAGTTCAAGACCAGCCTGAACTGCATAGTGGGACCCTGTCTCAAAAAGACAAAAAAAAAGAAATGCTATTGAGTTTTGGGTGCTAACTTTATGTCCTGCTCCACTACTGAACTGGATTATTAAATCTACAAGTCTCTTGATGCAAGTTTGGGGTCTCCTATATAGTGTATTGTATAATCTGTAAATAATGATATTGTCACTTCTTTCTTTGCAATTATTAGTCCTTTTGTTTAATTGCTCTGGCTAATGTTTCTAGAATTACATCCGGTGACAACGCACATCCTTGTCTTTTTCCTGATTCTAAAGTGAGGGCTTTCAGTTTTTGTCCATTTGCTATGATTTTGTTTGTCATAAGTGGTTTCTATCAGGTTGAAGAAAAGAGCATCCATTCCGATTTTCTATAGGGTTTTTATCATGAGTAAGTTTTGGACTTTATCAAAAGCTTTTTCCTGTGGTTAATGAGGTGATTATGTGATTTTTTTTTTTTGTCTTTGGCTCTGTTGATGTGGTGAATTACAATCATGGATTTGCACATGTTGAACCATCACCGTTGCAGTCTTTCTTTCCTTTTGTGAATAAGAGTGACTAGAAGTTTACCAATTTTGTTTACTCTATTTTTTTTAAAACAATCAATTCTTAAATTCATTAATTCTTTGTACTGTTTTCTTCATCTCCATCACATTTATCTCTTCTCTGATGTTTATAATGTCTTGTCTTCTCTAGGCTTTGGTCTTTTTAAAATTTTTATCTATTTATTTTTTTCAGAGCCGGCAATAGGCTTTGGTTTTGATGTGCTCTTCTTTTCCTAGGAGCTGGAGGTGCAGCATAGGTTGTTTTTTTTTTTTTTTTTTTCAATTGGGGCTTATTCTCTCTGTTTTCCTAATGTGTAAATTTAACTCTATAGTTTGTTTCTTTCTTACTCTCAGTCTGTTTCTTTTGAGTGAATTATGACATTTACATTAATGTTTATTACTGATATGTGTTGATTTACCTTTGTTATGTTATTTTCCTACTTTTCCCCTCTGTTCTCCACTTTTCCCCTCTGTTTAATTACTTGCTCTACTTGATTTATCTGTTATTATCTTGAAGTTGCTGTCATTCCTGTCTCTTTTCAGAATATCTTTTGGAATTCTTTGTTGGAGTTGATGTATCTATTCAGCTTTCTTTTGTCTACTAACATGACAAAAGAAAACAGATACATCAAGTAGAGCAAGGCCCTGAAATATTTCACTGCAACCTCTTCCTGATTTGATGGCCTGTGTTGAGAAATCTGTCATGATTCTGATACGCTTTCCATTATAGCTGGTCTCTTACTTCTAACAGCTGCTAATATTCTGCTCCTTTACAGAATTTCTTGGATCTTGATTATTACATGATCAAGGCTATTTCTTTTTTCCCTTTTTCTTTACATTCAGCAGCTATAAGTGTATCTTCAAGGCTTCAAAATCTTGTTTTGTTCAACTGCTTTTGACAGCTTTCAACGCAGTTCTTAATTTATGATAAATAATTTTATATATTTGTTTGAATGTGTTTCATGCATTCTATTTCTTTCCTGTATTGGTCATTCAATGTTTCCATCATTTTTCTACTCTCCTTAATTTATTTATTTTTATCTATGCCTTCTTTAGATGTGCTGAAAAACTGTTTCATGATTGTTATTTCTTTGTTTACCTGTGTGATTATTTCTGTCCTGATTTCCTTGGTAGTCTGATTGAGCTGTTTCATTTCCACATTTTTGAAGTTCCCAAAATTCACCTGGATTCAGCCATGATGGGAGGGGAGTGGGGCATGGGGCAGCAAGGCTCTGTCATTCTGAGAAGGTATGGAAGGCTCACAAAAGTTCCTGCTAAGTGGAGTTCAGCATAGCTTCTACCATGGTGAAGGACAGGCTCCGAGGATGATAGGGCTGGGTTGAAGCTCAGAAGAGTTCCTGAGACTGTGCTGAAGGTGTGGCCACAGTAACCAGGTCCCAGTTGCTGCACAAGATATTTCTTTTCTCTTTTCTTTTTTTTTTTTTTTTTTTTTTTTTTTTGGTAGAACTGGGGATTGAACTCAGACCCTTGCGCTTGCCAGGGAAGTGCTTATTCTATTGAACCATCTCCCCAGCCCCTAAATTTATTTTGTCTTTTTGACACAACATCTCACTATGAAGCTCTAGCTGGCCTTGAGCTCACTGTGTAGCTCAGGCTGGTCTCTAACTCGCAACAATCCTCCTGCATCAGCCTCCCGAATGCTGGGATTATAGGTGTGCACCACCTTGCCCGGCTGCTGTGTGTTTCTTCCTTCTGTGATGATGGCATTAGCCATCCCTACAGACCCATAGATCTTCTACTATATGGTCAATCTTTCTCTCACTTTTTCACAAAAAGGCCTAAGGCTTTCTACCAGAATAAGTATACATTGAGCCGGGCGTGGTGGCGCAGGCCTGTAATCCCAGCACTCGGGAGGCTGAGGCAGGAGGATTGTTGTGAGTTCGAAACCAGCCTGAGCTACAAAGTGAGCTTAAGGCCAGCCTGAACTGCATAGTGAGACCCTGTCTCAAAAAGACAAAAAAAAAAAAAAAAAAAAAGAATAAGTATACATTGAAGGAAGGAAAAAGATCAGATATTTTAGAGACTATAAGACACTAGTGCTGAAATAATGCTGATTCATGATCAAAGATACCATTGCAGCCCTTCAACAACAGTAAGGGCATAGGCAGTTCAAGTGATTAATGTAAATTTAGGAAACATTTCAAGTCAGTGTTGGTCCAGTATGTCGTTGAATTTATCCTGCAATTATTTCTGCTCTTCCAGAATGTGCAGTTTGGGTAGATAACATTAGTAGTTGGCAGAATCCTCACATTGATCCCTCCATTTTAGTGTGAGGACTAGTGTCTCAGTTACTCTTCTCTCATTGTTGGGACAAAACACCCAGTACCCAAAATTAAGGAAGGAAAGGTGTATTTAGCTCACAGTTAGTGGAGGTTTCAGTCCATACTCAGCTGACTCCAAGGCAGAGTGGTACATGGCACAAAGTAGCTAATCATGAGCAGTGGCGGGCAAAAACCAAAGACATGGGCAGCAGCTCTGGAAGCTAACTAGCCTCTCTCCCCTCCTTACACTGTAATGCAGATTATCTGCCCCAGTGTGGGCGCAACACACACACACACACACACACACACACACACACACACATCAGCCACAAACTCCACCACTGCATGAGGATTTGAGGGGGGGAATAGACGCAACCATAACAGCTATGGAATGCTACAATTGAAGCTTTTAATGTAGTGCTTGCTAGGAAAAACAGTAAGTAGAAAAAAATATTGCTTTCTTAGAGGCACTGCAGAGGCTACTGTCACTATCATTGACTTTAAAGAAGCAGGTGTGGTGATTCCACTAAATCTGCATTTATTTATTTTTTTATGTGTCCTTGCAGAAGATGGCTATGTCTAGAAGAATGACAGTACACATCATAAATTGAATAAAGTTGTAACTCCAAGGGAAGCTGTTGTACCACATGTGGTGTCCTTGTTTTAGAAGTCTGATACAGGTCCTCAGGAAAGAAATATGCTGCTCTTGGTTTGGCATATGTGCCCTTCCTCCATACACACCCATAAGGCTCATCTGAAACAATTTGCTTTCAGTAGATAAGGATAAAAGTCTACTCTCCTACCTCATGGTTATACTAACTCCCAACTCTCTGTCATAACTTGATCTTTAGGTATCTTGATCGCCTTTCTTTTCCCGAAGGCATCACACTGATACTATCAATATATTGATAATATTACGCTCTGGCAAATTAAGGGCCTGAGTTCAATCTCTGGTTCCCAAAAAAAAAAAAAAAAAAAAAAGATAATATTATGCTGCTGGACCAAATCAGTAGGAAGTAGGAAATACTCTGAATTTTGTTGTAAACAATTTAAGAGCCAACGGGTGGGAAATGCATCACAGTAAAATCCCAGTATAAGTACCGTGTGCTAACCAATTGTGCCACTGGAGGTCCCAGTTCCTTTTACTTCAATAAAATTTCTATGAGTTCATTGGTTTGGGGTCTGTAGATACATGCACTGCAATTCTCTGTTATTACATGAAAATAGGACATATGTGATTGAATGAAAGCAGGTCAGGGGTGTGCAAGGAGGTTCCTCAGATGCCCATAGTTCTACTCTTGCATAATCACCTCTTGCTTCCCTACATGCACCTATGGCCTCATGGTGTGTAGAAAATAATCAGCTGGGGCCCAGGGAGATAGCTCAGAGATGTGTAAGCACCTACTCGGCAAGCACAAGGACCTGAGTTTGATCCCCAGCCATACATGCCATGAGATCTTGCCTCAGATCCCTGGGCTCACTGTGTCTGCCCAAGATGCCCAGGAGCACCATCTTGGCCCTGGATCCCAGGCACCAATCACACAGAGCTGGAACCATGCATGATGGTGCACACCTGTAATCTCAGAACTCAGGAGGCTGACACAGAAGGATCTCTGCAACTTCGAGGCCGGCCTATGGCCTCAATAGTGAGCACAAGGCCAGCCCGAACTTCACAGTAAGACTCTATCTCAAGAAAAACAACAAAAAACAACAACAAAAAAAATCAGTCATTAGAACAACAAAAAAAGGATTGTTTAGATGGCTCTGAATGTTAAGCTAGCATCAACAGCAATTAGGCAACTTCAGCATTACAGTCTCTTTCCAGGACATTGCTCATGGGCAGAGGTGAGGAGAAAAATTGACAGCGGGTAAAACTTTGGGCAGTGCATTACTTAGTGTAATTTGCCTGGGGTGAATAATGCACAGATAAGTGACTATATACTGACCGGTAGGCTGTAGTTGGGTTTCCAGGAATTTTCAGGAACATAACTGGACAAATTTTGACAATGATGTTTTGAGATAAAGTATATGGATAGGCCTACCTAAATGGGTAAAAGTTTTTAAAATAGTCAGTTTTGGTCAGTGTTCATGACCAAAACTGACACTCCACAAAAGAGGACTTTTAATAATCAAGATGATAAGATGGGCCAGGCATGGTGGCACATGCCTGTAATCCCAGCACTCGGGAAGCTGAGGCAGGAGGATTGTTGTGAGTTCGAGACCAGCCTGAGCTACAAAGTGAGCTTAAGGCCTGCATAGTGAGACCCTGTCTCAAAAAGACAAAAAAAAAAAAAAAAAAAAAAAGAGAATAAGATAAGATGACCCATTCTGTAGATAGTACTCAACTTCTCATCTAAACATCCCCAGTATTGACCAATGGGCTCATGAAGTGACCACTTTGTCAGGGGTCGAGGATATGCATGTTCTCAAAGCCTGATCTGACTACAAGCACTACTGAATGCCTAATATGCCTGCAGCAAAGACAAACACTGACTCCTAAATATGGTTTTTGCTTGGGTGATCAGTTCTCTTTTGTAATCACATAATTCAGGACTGATTTAATTAGTATAAAACTGAAAGAGCTTTAGATCTTTAACAATAATCCAAGTTTGGGGAAGAGAAAACTAAAACAGCAGCTGATTTGGCTGGGAGGAGGGGACAGAGGGTGGATGGACAGGCAATTAGGACTGAGGGTGGGTAACTGACAACTGTCACACGAGTGTAAGCTTCTGCATTTCTCATGGAAAACATTTTATATACCTCAATCCATCCGTGTCCAGAAACACCTGCTCTATCCATTTTTTGTCTTCTCTTGGTGATAGTATTATAACATAATATTGCATTTCTTGAATTCGTGCCCCATGTAGAAAAGTTAAATGATCTCAAACATTTTGTTTAGTTCCATGATAAGCTGCCAGTCACTCTTCTTCATTTCATCTCAGAGCCAGTCTTCGAGCATGTCAATGGACTGCTGGCTGATCTTTACTGACTAGAATATCTATAGCTTAAAAATGTCTCCCAAATATCTTGGGAGACTCACCGGGGATTGGTTCTATTTTGACACAAACTTCTTGTCCCTTTTTGGCAACACCTACTTTTTTGTGGGTTATTTCAATACTTGTTAGTAGCCTAATGTCAAAAACGTTCTTGCTGGGGACATACATAGGTGTCCCTTGTTTCACCTGGTCGGATTCCACAGTCACCCCATCACTATTGGATCTTGAGAATTGAAAACATACTGAGGATGCATGTGCGGAGGCCGCGTGGTGTGGTAGCCCCAGGCGGGTTCGCGGCAACAACAGAATGGACTCACCGGTGGGATCCCATAGCTGTCCCTCCTGCGCTCTGGGCCCCCTGGGCCCATCTTAGCAGGCACTTGGCCTGCATGTTTTCAGCACCACTGGCAGCCTCAATGCAATCCAGAAGCTGACACTGGTATGTGTGGTGGACAACAGTGCCTTGGGCAACACCCCATACTACCGACCTCCTCGGTGCATCCACGAGTACAACAAGAATGGGGTGGGCAAGGTGGGTGACAGGATCCTGCTGGCCATCAAGGGGCAGAAGAAGAAGGCCCTCATTGTGTGGCACCGCATGCCCGAGCCCCAGATGAGCCCCAGATTCGACTCCAACAATGTGGTCCTCATCGAAGACAATGGCAACCCGGTGGGGACTCGGATTAAAGTGCCTGTGCCCACGAGCCTGCGCCAGAAGGAGGGCGAATACTCCAAGGTGCTGGCCATCGCACAGAACTTCATGTGAACAGGCAGTTTCCAGCCTGTACTTGGCTTTGTGGAGACAGTGCCCTTCTAGGGCGGGGGACGGAGTCCTCTGAAGGAATAAATGTTGTTTGAGGGAGGACTTTGATCTTGCAGGGAAATACTGCTAAACTGCTTAAATTCTTGTTTCGGTTTCTTGTAGTCTTGTCTGTATCATGTAAAGGCATCAAATAAGTGATAAATAATTTCAGCACTAAAAATTCTAACCCCTAAACTGTCATTTCTTGTGCATCTCACGCAATTCTCACATTGAAGGTCAAAATGACTGCATATCGAGGGTCAAAAACCAGCATTACAGAAGCTTTTATGATGTCTTTCTTATGTACCGGGCCAATCTTGATTCCTGAGCGAAGCACTTACAAGCTTTCAAAAATTCAAATAGTGCTTCCAGAGCACCCACTGTAGAAGCCTGGACATAGACACCCTTTTCTTCTACTTTAATAGCACTTAGAGTCTGCTTTAACTCATGAATAAATCCATTTTTGAAAACAAGAATTTCATCTTTATAAGCCTCCAGGAGAGCTAAACAAGCCAATGTTTTCTCCAGGTCTTTGCCAAGAATCTTTACTCCCTGCACTGCTTCTCCTTCTTTATGCTTTTCATACTGGTCCTTCACTCACAATTTCTTCATTGTGAGGTAACAGCAGGCCGAGGATCTGAATGACAATGGGCCATTCTACTCCAGGACCGATGATAGTGTCCCTTTCCTTCAAATGACCAATATGACATCTATAGTGGTGCCCATTCCCAAGACAGCTTTAACCTCCATCATTTCCACTCACAGCTCTTCACAGTGTGCAAGTCTCCTGCCCAACATGGTCTAAGTTAACAAGCAAGCAGATCAAGCTTCCCATGCCATCACCAGTATGTACAGAGGTAGGGACCAAGGACACAAAAGTGTGAGGATCTTTATTCTCATAAAACAAAGCAAAATTCAAACCCTGCTGTGCAAATTCCACAGCAATGGCCTTTGCTCCCTCTTCAAATTCACTTTGTTTTCTTTTTTGGCTTCTTTAAAGCAGCAGCTACATCAGAGTCAGGTCTCTTTTTCCAATCATATAACCATGCATAATATCAACAACTAAAATGGCAATATCACAAAGAGAACTCCTCTGTTTCTAGGATTACTGAAAGACTCATACTAAGAGTATCAATAACAGCATTCCTGGAATTTGTATACTCTATCAGAATGTTTGATCATCTTAGTCTACTCATTAATAGCTTCAAGGGGGGACTTTGGTGGCCCCAACTTGCTGCATGATACTACCGGCTTCACTGTCTTGGACACGTATATGTCAGAGCTTATGTAGAATTTTTGTCTTCCCTGTGTCCACATGGCTAGTACACAAATAATATGGGCTCTTAGCTTTTCTGTATTTAGTTTTACTATGTTCAAGTCACTGTTTCTCAATTCTTGTTTTGCTTTGTCATAAGCATGCTCTTCTTTCATTCAATTAGCATCAAAGTCACACTCAAGGGTCTGAGCTTATTTCTTTGCTTTGCCTTGCTTTGTATCTGTTTTCCCTGAATCTTTCTCATCCAATGTCTTTTCTTTGTCTTTATTTCTTTCATTGGCTTCACTCTTTCCTTCCTCTTCCTTAGTCCCCTCCTCTTCTTCAGGATTTTCTTGTACTTCTATATGAACTGCGTTGCCTTCTTTTCCCTGTCCTCATTCCCAGCCATGGCTTCCCAATCACCCAATCCACCACCCTCACCTTCTTTTTCTTGAGTCAACAAGAGATGGTGTGTCTTCTTTTTTTAGTACACCTTGTTCTACAACTTCCACGGTGAGACTTAATTCCACTGCTTTGGAAACCTCTTTATTTTCTAGCTGCTGTGGTATTTTTTTCTTTTTGTCTTCATAAATTGGCCTTTTTGGTGGCAGAGTCTTTTGGTGGCACTTCAACACCCTGAGCTTGTAGAAGTTTAAGGGAGGCTTCATCTCTGGCTCTAGCTTCTCTCTGGGATTTAGTTAAAAGTTTCACCTTTTTCCCTTCTGTTTCTTATTGTTCTTTTCTCCTTTGTCTTTTTTCTTGTTCCAATGGTCTTCTTTCCTCTTGGCTTCTAACACTTCAAGTCAATTTATGTGTTCTTCCTCTTCTCTTTCTTCTTTTTCTTCTTTTTAAGCTTAGCCAGAGCTTCTTGCATAGATTTTTTTTTTTCTTTTCTTTTCTTTGGTGGAGGGCTCAGTCTGCCCTGGGGGTGGGGCTGGAATGGCATGTGGTGCCCAGGATAAAACCTCAGCCCCTATGTGCTTACCTAAACCTGCCTAGGCAGGTGCTTTAGACCACTAAGCTATCTCACTGGCACTTGCATAGCTTTCACAGTAGCTTTGTTAAGTCCTTTTGACTTTTCTTTCTCTTTTCTGTTTTCTTTTTCTTATCTTTCTTCTTTTTGCCTCCTTCACTGTCATCTTCTGCAGCCCTGAATGTCTCTTTCTCTGAAGAGGCAGGAGCAACTCCCGCATCAGTGCTCACTTTGGATCTTCCTGCTTTCTCTTCGAGTTTTTTTCTATTTTAAGTAGGGGTCTACAGGATGTTCAGGTAGATCACTACTAGATTGGACTCAGTCTAGATCAGACTCAGTGATCCTCCTGTTTACAGCCACCTAAAAGTTGAGATTACAGGCACGTGCCACCATGCACAATCTTAACTACCATCTCAGCGCGCCCTGGTCGCTGGGCTGCCAAGGCGGGGCTGGGGATGGAACCCCCAGCCCCTGTGCCTGCTTGCAGGTGCTTCAATCTACTGAGCTGTCTGGCCGGCCCTATCTTCAAGTTTCTTTTGAAGTTTTGTTTACCCTGATCCTTTTTTACTCATTTCTAATTCTTTTTTTTCTTTTTTTCCTCATGAATTAACTGTTGTCTTTAATTGAAAAACTTACAAACTGTTTAGGTACATTTATCCCACAACCACAACTTTGGTAGTTACTGAGTCTGTAGGCAAAATATTCAGAGCTGAGATTAAAAATTTAAAAACAGGGGCCAGGGAGATGGCTCAGTGGAATAAGCGCTTCCCTAGCAAGCTCAAGGGCCTGAGTTCAATTCCCAATTCTGCAAAAATAAATAAATACAATTAAATAAAAATTTAAAAACAAATCAAACAAGTCCTCAGGTTCAACTAAGGGAGTCCTGCTTCATGCAGGCTAATGTATACCAGTGATTCTGCTTGACTCTACGAGGCTGGAAAACATTCTAAACAACCCCACGTGGAGCAGTAACTTTAAGGAGCCCTTTTCCCATTTCCAACTTCTGAATTAAAATGGTATTTTGTTAATTCTGCTGAAGAAAACTTTTGTAATTTGTTTTATTTACAATGTCAACTTTAAAAAGGTCACTAAAGTTAACTGGATGATAACTTATGCAGAAATCACTTTTAAAAAAGAAGAAAAGCTCAAAATGTCAACTTTCTACAGAGAACCCACAGTTTAGTTTTATTCAGAGTAAATTTTTGCTCATACTAGAAATTCAGCCGTTGGTTTGGAATCTGTAAATCAAACTACACATGCAGTGAGGACAATATTATGCCAATTGAATTGTTTTGCTGCTACATTTGTCTATTGTTTGTCCAATATTGACAATTATAAACACAGCAGTGCAACTAGTATTTGGAACAATCTTTATAGTGTTACGGTGTCAGGCACAACATTTCACTTCTCTTTACACCACTAGTTCTTCTTTCATTGACTCTAAAAGTCTTGCAAGTCTTCTCAGTCTTCCCCTTGATCATATTGGCAACAGTCTTGCAAGTAACATGAAGCAAACTTTTGATGTTTAGGTAGTTTGTTGCCAGAGTAAGTTCAAAAAGAGCTCCTTGGTCAACCTTCAGGAATTCTTGGTCCCAAACCGGGATGTTTGCTTTTCTTTTTTCTCATCATTTTCAGGAGGAGGAGGGTCGTCCTTGTGGTGGGTGCACCACTGAATGACCTTTTCAATTATTGCTGCATTAACAGTTGGTAGAGGAAATGGGTCATCATCTCCTTCATCGTCCATTTCCAAATCTTGCAACATGGTCACAGACTTTTTGGCAATTTCAACATCAACTTCAAATATCTCTCCATCATAACTCTTCAACTTAAGGCATGGTTTTTGGTCTCCAAAAGACTGCAGGCCTGAGGTAGACGAGAGCAGAAACATGTTCGCACCAGTTGGAGAAAGGCAGCAGCAGACTAAACAACTCCTTTTTCTTTCAAGTTCCATAGTTTTGTTTTTTCTTTATCTTACTTCTTCCTTTCTTGCTCTTTCTTTTCTATCTTCTTTTGGACCACTGTCTTAAGGAAGAGTCATGATCTTCATTCCCACCATTAACATTAGGACCTGGCTTATTATTATTATTATTATTATTATTATTATTATTATTATTATATTTTCTGTCCTTTTCTAAACTGCAAAATTTTGCCATCAGCCTCATGACCACTTTCCCCTGAAGAGTTCTCTTTGGAAAGCGCAGGTTCTTTTACTGTGCTCGTCATCCTCTTCTGAGCTGTCCCACATTTTGTTAAACATCTGAGCTTTCCCTTTAGCTTTTTAAGACAGTTTATTAAAATCATCACTCCCAGAATGTATTTCTGCTTTGGATTTCACAAGCTTTTTGGACTTTGAGTCTTTATGGTCTGATCCTTCACTATCATTGTCATCAAAACTTTATTTTTTGCCCTTCTGTCTTTTCTTTTTATCTTATTTTGAGGTGCAATCTTTTTCATTGCTTTCTGTTGGCTTTACAGCAACAGTTTCTCTGTCTGCTTTGATGCTTTGAGCCTCTAAAGACAATTCTTTTGGCTATCTCAGAGTGTCATTTTTATCAAAGTCATGATTCTTTTTCTTTTTCCCCTTTGTCTTTTGAGGTTCCTGTTCTTTGGCAGTGCCACCTCCTTGTATTTCTGCAGCCAAGGCATCAAGATTAAGATCATCCTTGGCACTGTCTTTGCTCTTGTTTTTCTGGCTCACGACCCTTAGCCTCCCTACTTGGTCTCTCCCAGAGTCACCATCTCCAGCTGACTTCAGAATCCACTCAGCTAGGTCCCTCTTGGCTGCCACCTCTTGCATCCAGGTGTAATCAGTTCTTATATGGGCAAATGGATTATATTGGACAGCATCCATCATGGAAAGGTGTGTGCTTTGTCTTTACTGACATGGATACTTATTCTGGATATGAATTTGCATTTCTTTCAAGTAATGTTTTTGCCAAAAATTCTCATCCATAGATTCTCATAATGCCTTATATACTATCATGGAATTCCACACAGCATTGGCTCTCACACCAAGGAACACAGTTGATGTTCAAAGTGAAGGGACTGCCTCATGCTCATGGAATTTGCTCATTTTACTATGTACCTTACCATGCAGATGAAAATAGATTTATAGAAAATTGTAATGGTTTTCTCAAGACACATGTGCAATCACTTGCTGCTGTCTTTTGCTGCCATGAAGTTGCCCCTATGCCATGAGCCACCCTGCCTTGGAGCCGGCCACTTATCAACTGACAACTCCTTTCTGTAGCACAAGTTAGAAGGTAATAAACAGTCCGCAGGACAGTGCAACATGACTTCGCAAAATGTTTGTGAGTCAGCATTATATGAGACTGTTTCCCATAGCCAGGATTCATGGTCTTGGAATTTATGGTCCGTTTTCATAAACTGTACTCAGCTGGATTAGAAAATGGTCTATTTTCCTGAAGAAGCAAACCAAAAAAGGCATTAGTGTTGAGAAGGGTGATTGACCCAGACTGTCACAGGAGAATTAAACTATTATTAATTATTAGTCCACAGTGGCGGTAAGAAAAAATAAATGGCATGCAGGAGATCCCTTGGGGTGCCTGTTAGCATTACCATGCCCTTTTATTAAAACTGGGAGGATGCTGAAACAACTCAGACCTTTGGCAGTGTCTGTGCAAGAAGACTGAATTGTTTGAGCTAGAGACTGAAGTTTCTGTGCTGGATGCTGGGAAATGACTTCCAAGGTAATCATGAATATGACCCTGTCTCAAAAAGACAAAAAAAAAAAAAAAAGAAAAAAGAAAAAAGCCTTCCTTTTTTGTGCATTTCTGGTAAAAATCCTCACTGTAGTTCATTTTCCACACCCTGAAATTTGATGAAAATTTAGTTGGACATGTAGAACACTTTTGTCTCCTGATAGATTTGCATAAAACTCTACAGTGGATTCTTGGGTTTCAAATGGATATTGCAGAAATCTAGTTCACAGGCAAAACTTGTGCACATTTCCATAGCCAATTATTTGATATATGTTGCAAGATGTATTGCATATGTCTTGTACATTCTTATATATTTGTAAATCTCATAGTAAATCCTTTTTTCTAGTAGACACTGACTCATACTTTAGTATACTGCATGATTTCTTTTTACATACAAGCCATGGTCCATCTGACCTGTAACAATTAGATACAACTGTATGATCTATTTTTTTTTTTTGGTGGAAGTACAGTCAAATTAATACAAATAGCACAAGTCATATCAATATAAACATAGAAAATAAAATGAAGGTAACAAAACTGTATACAAATCATAATATTGACCCTAATATAAGAGCAAAACAGGTAAATTTATGCATTTGATATAATTATTTACATATATGTAGGTATTTTGTTAGGATCCAGAAAGAAAACATTTGGTAATTTACAAGTTGTGAGAACAAATGAACTTTTGAAAAATAAAAATTCACATGCCGCTAAATATGTACACATATGTAAAACCAATTCAAACGGAACTTTTTTTTCGTGGAATATGAAATATGTTCACCAAAAAGAAAAGAAAATCAAAACAAGTGAGCTCATCAACTAAAACACAATGAATGAGCTATTTTTTAGTATCATATACTTCCCATTGTAAAATTCAAAATTGAGGCTACAAAAGTAATAACTCTAGTTGGAAGTGAGAAATACATTTCAATTCATTGTGTTTATTAATACAATAATTTAATAATACAATAACTTTTTATTACAATACAATAACTTAATACAATAACTTAATAATACAATAACTTTAATAATACAATAACTTCCAGAAAGATATACTATATCAATTTTTAATGATAAAGACCACAAATACATAACTGAGCTATTTACATGTGATTTACTAAAGAAAAAAGAAGGAATAGATTCTAAGATATTTCCATCTTAGAGTATATTTTCTGAAACAAAAATTATGAGGAAATTCTGAAATCAAAACTTTCATTAAAATTACACAGGCTTCTTACAATATGAGAACTTTTCACAGAATTTTCAAAACAAGTTTAAATATACAAGCTTTTCCCCCAGTGTGATTACTTAGATGTAGTTGGTAAAAGCTACTCACTGAATATTTCCCCCATATTCTTATATACATAGTTTCAACTCACTGAGATCTATACATATGAGGATTCACTACTAAACCTATTTCCCCATAGTTTAATTGCACAGGCTTACTTTCCTGTGTGAGTTCATGCCTTTGACAACATGTATGTGTAGAGCACCCTTTCCCACATTGTATACAAAAGGTTATTCCTCAGTGTGAGTTCCATCATTTCTTTGGAAACATCTGTGTGTAGTGGATCCCTCCCCTTCTTGCCTGAACAGATAAGGTTTGTCCTCAATTATGAGCTCTTTGATGTATCTGACAGTAATGATGCATAGTGAATTATTTCCTACAATACTTACATACATAGTTTTTCCCTAATGTGCGTTATTTTATGTACTTTCAAATTACTTTGGTCCTCGCTTTGGCAGCACATATACTTAAATCAAATTACATTGTTGCCTGAAAGTTTTTTCCACATTACTGGAATGTATAGGGTTTCTCTCCATTGTGAATTCTTTCATGTATTTTATAACACATCTGTCTAGTCAATGCTTTCCACATTTTTCTGATACATATCGTTTCTCACCAGTGTGATTTCTTTCATGTATTTTACAATAACGGTATAGTGAATGCTTTCCTACATTGCTTACATGCATAGGCTTTTCTCACCTGTAGGTTCATTTATATCTATGCAATACAGACTCATCAGTAAATCCTTTTCCACATTGCTTATGCATGTAGGGTTTCACTCCAGTATTAATTTTTCCATATATTTTAAATAACTCAGTGTATTGAATGCTTTTCCACATTTCTCACATACAGATTCTCATTAGTGTGATTTTTTTCGTGTATTTTATAATAACTCAGTGTAGTAAATGCTTTCCCACATTGCTTACATACATAGGGTTTCTCTCCAGTGTGATATGTTTGATGAATTTTATAATAACTCAGGGTAGTGAATGTTTTCCCACATTTTTCACATATAAAGGCTTTCCCAACTGCGTGGATTTGTTTATGTCTATGAAATGTAGTCTTATCAGAAAATAGTTTCAAACATTTTTTGCACATATATAGTTTCTTACCACTGTGAATTCTTTCATGTATTTTACAATAACTCAGTGTATTGAATGCTTTTCCACATTTCTCACATACATACGGTTTCTCACCAGTGTGATTTCTTTCATGTGTTTTACAATTACTGAGGGCAGTGAACACTTTCCCACATTGTTTACATGCATAGGGTTTCTCCCCAGTATGAATTCTTTCATGTATTTTATAATAACTCAGTGTAGTGAACGCTTTCCCACATCTCTCACATACATATTTTTTCTCACCGGTGTGATTTCTTTCATGCATTTTACAATAACTCAGAGTAGTGAATGCTTTCCCACATTGGGTACATGTATAGGGTTTTTCCCCATTATGACGTCTTTCATGATTTCTACAATTATTCATTGTAGTGAATGCTTTTCCACATTGCTTACATATATAGGTTTTCTCACTACTGTGAGTTTGTTCATGTCTGCAAAATACAGATTTATCAGCAAATCCTTTTCCACATTTCTCACACACATATGGTTTCTCACCATTATGACCTCTTTCATGACTTTTATAATGACTCAATTTAGTGAATGCTTTCCCACATTGCTTACATGCATAGGGCTTCTCCCCAGTGTGAATTCTTTCATGTATTTTATAATAACTCAGTGTAGTGAACGCTTTCCCACATTTCTCACATACATGTAGTTTCTCGCCAGTGTGACTTCTTTCATGTACTTTACAATAACTCAGTGTAGTGAATGCTTTCCCACATTGTTTACATATATAGGGCTTCTCACCTGTGTGTATTCGTTTATGTCTATAAGATGCAGACTTATCAGCAAATCCTTTTCCACACTGCTTACATACATAGGGTTTCTCCCCAGTATGAATTCTTTCATGAATTTTCCAGTAACTCAGTGTAGTGAATGCTTTTCCACATTTCTCACATACATATGGTTTCTCCCCAGTGTGATTTCTTTCATGTATTTTACAGTAACTCAGTGTAGTGAATGCTTTCCCACATTGCTTACATGCATAGGGTTTCTCCCCAGTGTGACTTCTTTCATGCTTTTTATGATTACTCACTTTCGTGAAAGCTTTCCCACAATGCTTACATATATAGGTTTTCTTACCTGTGTGAGTTTGTTTATGTCTATGAAATGCAGACTTATCATCAAATACTTTTCCACATTGCTTACATATATAGGGTTTCTTCCTCATATGAATAGTTTTATGGTTTTTAATACTACTGGGAGTGCTGGAGCCCTTGAATCTTTTCTTGGATACAAAGTTCTCTACTCCAGGGTGAGTTCTAGCCTTAAGTTCACAGTAAGCTTTCCTGCATTGCTTATGTTGACAGGGTCTCTCTTCAGGCTTTGTTCTTGCATGCTTCTGAGGGGCCTGGAAATCACTGCAAGTTTTTCCATGTTCATTACAATTACACAGCTTCCCATCAAATCCCACACACTCACGTGGCTTCAGTCCATTGTAAGGTAAAATGGACACATTTAAGGATGAACGCCAAATCAGGGGCTTTCTACTAGCAAAGCTTTCAGCTGGCTTCAGAACACCCAGTTGCATTTTCATATTCTCATCAGAAGTCCAAAGGAATATTTCTCCATGTTGATTCCAAGCTTTATTTTGATAGACTTTTGCTACCTCTTTATTTCTTTAAAGCAAAAAAGGACAAAAATATCAGTCACAATAAAAAGCTTCACATCAGTAATTTACCAGGCTAAGCTCTGCCTTGATGCTGCTAAAGAAATTTTGAGAATGAAAAACTAAATGCCTTGGAGACTTGCTTCAAAAGGAGGAAGTTTTCCATTTCCTAAAGGATCTCATCCATTTGGAAATTTTATCACTTTCATGTTTCTTTTTATCTTTTAAAGAGAATTTAAAAATAGTAAAATAAAAGAAATAAAAAAAAATATATAGAATTTCATTAAACAAAAATGATAGGAATTCAGCAACAATAATTATATTGCACTTTGTCATTTTCAGATTAGTTGTTCAGATTACCACATACAAACATGCAAATTTGGTAAAAAAATTATGAAAAATTGAAAAAGTGAGAAAATATTATTTGAGCATTAACTGCTCCTTTCAATAGACTAGTAGATATCAGCAATACAGTTATCCAAGCTGTCCTGTAAATATATATATATGTTTTTCTCTTCCCTGTTTGTTTTCTTCTTTGTCATCCCAGTATTAGTATATGTTTGCAGTACATAACATCTACTATCACTGAGAACAGATACATACATGTATCAGAACCTCATCATTTTTTACACTCTTTTCTTATCTTTTCCCCCTTCTCTCCTTACCATGTTATCTATTCTATCTCCAGCAAGCTAGTCTTTCAGTTCTTCATTGTTTGTCTTTAAATTTACTCTGATTTGTATTTCAGTACTTCATACCAAAAAAAAGTCACAAAAATTCATGTGTCTGACTGCTGTCACTTCACATTATGAGACGGAGTACATTCTACTTATTTGTCATTCATCAAAAGATATATTCTTTTTTATGACAGAATAACATATTCTCCATTGCTGAGATTAAACAAATGTCTTAGAAATATTCTTCTAGATTATTTTTCTATTTTGACACAGATTCCTATTGATATTCTTTTGGTCAGAATAAATGTCATGTTGTCATCCTTCTAGCTCAATTTACCAGAGTGCTGGGCTTATAAGAAGGCATCAGCATGTTCAGTCTATCCCACTTTCTCTTTATGCATGCATAAATGATGGACATCTAAATTGTTCCAACAGATTAGGTATATAGATTTCCTGAAATTAGCTATTGTGAGTAGCATGCATACGCTGCTCTGAGCATGAGTATGCACAAACCACTGATAGAATAATTGAAAATCACTTCAAAATCTATATAGGGAAGTTACACTGAATGAAATGCAAATTTCTATTCTTACTTTTAAAACATCTCTATATTACTATAGTGATTCTATTTTATATTCCTATGTATAAGGGTATATTCTAAGAATTATACTTTCTAATTTTCTGCAAAGTATTTTTTTATTGGGGGAGGAGGGTCTTTTTCAAAATGTATTTTTACATCACTAGAACTCAGCTGCAGTTTGAATACTGCTTGTTGGTAATATTGTTTTGATAATGTATATCATACACACACACACACACACACACAATTATCTATCTTAAAGGTGAGTTCATGTCAAATTGCCAAATTTATGCTTTTTTTTGTATTTAGTACAGGGTCTACAGGGTCTCACTACATAGACTGGACTCATAGTGATTCTCCTGTGTTCAGCCTCCCAAGAGCTGGGGTTACAGGTGCATGCTACCACTTCCAGTCTCCATGGAAGGCTCAGTGAACCCCAGGGGCAGGGAAGGCATGGCATGCAGGGGGTGGGTGAGTGATGGGGTTGAACCCCAGTCCCTGCATCTGCCTAAGCAGGTGCTTTAGTCTGCTGAGCTACTTGGCCGGCCCTGCCAAATTTATTCTTTAAATAAATCTAACCATGGCCTAATTTGTAGAATTTCTTTGCTTGTAATATTTCGGCTTACTTACTGACTCAGCAAATATTAGTGTTACTCATAAATGCAAATTACCTGGAGGAATTTTTGTATTCTTCTTCAATGTGTAGGTTGTCCCAGGGTTTTCCTAAATTGTAACCACAGAAATATAAGATGTCACCATATTATTCTGTTAAAATTAGAAGATCACAGTTTGATGCATGTATAATGTAAGCATGCCTGATATATTCTTAAATGTTTTCTCATTCTACTTAGCAAATCTGCATCAATCAGCAAGAACCAATGCTCTTCCATTGTACACATGAGAAAATGGCGTGCTTACCTACAGCAGTCATATTCATAAATGTTTCCCACATCACTTCTCCATAGAGCTGCTTCTGAGATGGATTCAGCACAGCCCACTCCTCCAGGGTGAAGTTCACAAGCACATCCTCCAGGGTCACTGCCTCCTAAACAATCACATATACATATTCTGAGAGAAGGTTAAGGCTCACACCCTGAGACATCTGAATTCCTCTTGTAAAATCAGAATTGAAGCCAATTCATTCAAATATTAACTTCATGCCTTGAGCAAAAAACATATGCACCTATTTTCACACAGCAATTCTGATGCTAGATTCAAGCTCACTCTTACAGCAACAACAAAATAGAATTGGTTGCCCAGTAGGGTTACAGAAGTTTAATTTATGCATTATTTCTAAAGTAGAGCTTACAGAGTGTGCCTGAAAATCACCATCCACAAAACACAGGGGCAGACAGATATCTAATGAATGGTTCTGATAGGCCATAGATGATAACTGTTTCAAATCTAAACCTTCATACAACTAAGTCATTCTTTCTTGGATAGTCTCTGGCTGCATTTGAAATTTGAATCTGGTTTCATAGGAAAAACCTAATGGAATACTAAATAAATTTTATGAATAATGAAAATGCTAATAGAAAAATAGTATTATTAGATCAAATCCATGAACCATGAATATAAAGGTAGGGTGGCATATTATTTTATAACTCAGTGTCACCAATTGAGCACCTTAAACTCAGGTACAAGAAGTTCTGGGAGGTTGTACAAGACACTAATGAAGGGGAAAAAAGGGAATAAAACAGATTAAAAATGAAGAATGTGGTCAGTGGAGCACTCCAGACTGTCTGTGGGATCTGTGGCCTGTTTCTGCTGGGACCCCTTCTTCACAGGTAGAGATGGTGCTTGTCAAGAATGGATGGTTCCTGGGACCAAGTACTATTTTGAAGTGCTGGAAGAACTGGTTTGACCTTAGGTCAGATGGTCACATGATGTATTATGATGATCAGACATGACACAGTATTGAGGACAAAGTCCATATGCCAGTGGACTGCATCAATATCCACACGGGGCACGAGGGTCAGGATATTCAGCCTCAAGATGGGAAGCTAAAAGATTGTCTACTTCAGATTGTCTGTCAAGATGGGAAGATGATCAGTCTTTGTACAGAAAACACAAATGATTGTTTGGCTTGGAAATTTACCCTTCTGAATTCCAGAACAAATACATAGGCATTGGTTACAGTACTTACAGTGGTGCATACCTAACAGGAACTCAGATTGTATATGCTGCGAATGGGCAGGTATATGCGGCACCTTACCAGTACCTGTATGCAGGACTCTATGGACAGTAGCCTGCCAACCAATTGTTAGTATTTCCCCTAAAAAATTAAAAGCATCATACCTCAGCAATTAATGCACAGAAACACTTATAGTGGCATAGCTTGTAAGAGCTAAATTTTCAGAACAACCCAAATGGCCATCAGCCACATAATGGATGGATGGATAGATAGATAGACAGATATAAATAGATATAGATAAACTGGAGGCATTTATTGCTCAAAGGATGGCTTGTCAGACCATATTCTTAAGTGAAATAAACTCAACACAAAGGTCTTAGTATTGCATGTCTCACTGTTGTGAAAAAACTGAAAGTGTAAATGAGAACCAAGCAGTATAAGAGATATGATGAAATAGGGAGAAATTGTTCAAAAGGAAAGAGAACCTAGGGATGGTGGAGGGAGAAAGGAATGAAAGAAAAAGAAAACAAGGATAAAATGGAAATAAAGTTTGTAAAGTGGGGGAGAGGTTTGAAAGAGAAGATAGAAATGGAAGAAAAATGTCAGATCAAGGGATATGATGTACAGGTCCAAATTTCCCATAATAAATGTGATCGATCATTGTATATATTTAAATGATACCAACAAATGATGCAGTAAAATGCATACAACAAGCTCCAAATCTTATTTGAGAAAATAACTCAAGAAATTGAGCTATGGAAGAACACAGTAAGATTTATGCATGAATTCAGAACTAGTTGATACACTCCATACTCATGTCCTTTATTTAGAACTTTACTAGAATAGACAGACCAGTAACTTCTTTCCCATGTCCAGAGAATGCACCGTGCTGTTATTCATAGAGATTGATGGAATTCTTGTCTGATAAACTCGTAAAATCTTGAATCTCATAACAAACGGAACTGAGGAAGTACTTTCCCTTTCATTCACATAGTTGAATTTACAAATAGTAAGTAATTTACAAAGCCTCCCAAATTATTTCCCCCTGCAATTTCTACCATACTGAAAATCAAGAAATGTATGAGTCAGACTGTGTGTTTGGGGCTCAGGAGATAGCTCAGAGGCATAACCACCTGCCTCAAAAGTGGCAGGTACTGAGTTCAATCCCCAGTGCCACAAAAAATAAATAAATAAACACATAGTGTGTTTGGCAACTGGATACTTTCATCTGTTGCCTAAGGCTCAATGATGAAATATTGTGACTATATACAGGAAGTTTATATCTTTATTATCATTAAATCTAATCCTGTTTTCTTTAAGGACAAACAATGCTATAACATATTTCAATAGCAAAAATCCATGTAAAGCTCATGTACTTTAATCTGTTTGTCTGCCTCAAACATGATAACTTTAAACATACTACACAGATGAGGCAAGCCCACTTGCAAATGTGACTTCTATAGATTCCCATCAAGCAGAGCTCAAACTCTGTGTTGGTCAACATGAGAATGTCAGAGAAAGGGAAAACAAGTACTGGAACTGCTCAATGTCTACACACCTGAGACGTGCTGCAAATCCTGGGCAGGAGTAGTCGTTAGACTGATTAAATAGGAAGCTATACAAGAAAAACAAATGAGTCTACCATTGATTCAATAAAATCTGCTGAAAGAATATTAAGTTGATAATATTCAATGTGAAGCTCAAAGAAAGTAAGGCTTACAGAGATCAGAAAATTATGCAAAAGACAATTGTGTAAAAAGAATTAATATTACCTAATACAAATTCTTCTAAGCAATGCATCTCCCAATACAGGCAAAAACATGAATGTAAAAATCATTTATTTACAACTATGTCAAAGCAATTCCATTAAAAACTGACAACTCAAGGCGGCAGAAAAAATCTGTATTGTCACAAGCAAAAACATCCTAATTCCAGGGTGTTTCCAGAATACTGCATAAAGGATGAGGATACATTTGCATGATACATAGTCTTCTCAAAACACCAAGAAATATTCATTCTCATGGACCATATTCAGAAAATAATAAAGAACATTATGCTCTCAAAGGAGTTTAAGTTATTCAGAGCAAACTCTTATACAATATTGGAAAAAGTTAGAAATGAATTGCAGAAACATATTTACAAAACTACTAAGAATTTAAGATTAGAGCTGGGTGTGGTGGCGCATGCCTGTAATCCCAGCACTAGGGAGGCTGAGGCAGGAGGATTGTTGTGAGTTCGAGACTAGCCTGAGCTACAAAGTGAGCTTAAGGCCAGCCTGAACTGCATAGTGAGACCCTGTCTCAAAAAGACAAAAAAAAAAAAAAAAAAAGAATTTAAGATTAAATTCCAAGTTTTATGACACATTTCAAGTGAAAAACTTATTAAAGACTTCATAACATAAATAAAGTCAGTGTGCACCTTGTGATTGTTTCAAAGATCCAGTGGTGAGTACTTCAAAAGAGATTAAGTAAATATAACCATTCAAGAAAACCCCACAAAAATATCAATTTCTAAAAGTTGAGAGGAATTACTAAAATGAAAACCACTTTACAGAAAATAAAAATGTTGCTTTGTTCAACATTCATGTGGATTATAATTAACAATACTGTGGAAATTATGAAAAATGTCAAAGATATTTTGATAAATTAATGTATTACAAAAAAATCTTGGACAACAATCCTAGAACAAAAAAAAGAGAAAATAAAGACAGAACACATAGCCGGGTGTGGTGGCACAGGCCTGTAATCCTAGCACTTGGGAGGCTGAGGCAGGAGGATCGTTGTGAGTTCAAGACCAGCCTGAGCTACAAAGTGAGCTTAAGGCCAGCCTGAACTGGATGGTGAGACCCTGTCTCAAAAAAACCAAACAAACAAACAAACAAACAAAGACAGAACACACAAAATAGTCCTCACTTGTATATGTTACAAAAATTAAAATGGCAAGAAGAAATTAAGACTTAATAAAATATTGAACCACAGATTATCTTCTCATCCAAAAGTACACAAATATTCCACATAAATATGTATCAGGTATAAATAACTGGACTGGAAATTATAAATATTACACTATATGAAATTCACAGATACACATTTTCACAAATGTTAAAACCACATATGAAAGAGCTATGATAAGCACAAGATGAAAATCACAGAAACCTATCACATTTACATGTATAACTAAGTTAAATGATTCTACATATGGGCAAAGACACATTTCTGTAAAAATTATCTTAAAATCTGTATTTAAACATTTGTATAAATTTTGAATTTTTCATCATCTGCAGACTAGTAGTTTTTCTTATTCTATCAAAAATTCTAATTCAATATTACTTGCAGAAAAGCATCATCAACAACAACAAAAAAGCATCAACAGCAATATTTTTTTTCCACATATTTAGGACAAGGTTATCTCCAGGGTCTCCAGGGTCTCACTACATAGATCAGACTCATAGTGATTCTCCTGTTTTCAGCCTCCCAAGTGCTGGAATTACAGGTATGCCACCATACACAGTCTCAATTGCCATCTCAGTGCACCCCAATGACAGGGCCTGCAGGGTATCAGCACCATATTTTAGCACAGTTTGAAAAACAAAAAAATAAAACCACTTAAAATTACACAAGCCTAGAGGAGGCAGTGGAGTAGGACAGTGAAATAGTTGAACTATGAACTTCTCTACAATGGAGTGTCCACTAGGTTGTGCAAAGGAAACAATCTTTTCATCATTGTATTAATGATACAGTAACCTCAATATAGTAACTCATTCTAATTCCAATGAGTAGAGAGCAAGTAACATTTTACTTGTTGAGGTTACTAAGGTCCAAAGAGAATCCTCAACTTGACCCTGTGGTCACCATACAGGTAGTTATAAGAAAAGAGAAATGCAGTGGAAGGAAGCACAGTTGATTTTTTCAACTCTATATAGATTCCATGGCTCTTTACAAATATTTATGATAAATGTAAAACAAATACTTGCATCTCATTATTTCTTTGCTTCTTCAGATGTAATCAATTGTACATTCAGTTTAAATTAGGACAACACAATCATATGGTGAAATTTTGTAAAGCAATTTTTAAGTTCTTGAGATAACTTGGATATTTAACAAGAAATTTGCTTCAAAGGAAGAAAAAGGGAATCTGGTTATGTAAAAAACCCACTTCACTGCCATTCACAAGAGGACCCACACCCAGAGGTTATTACGCAATCGTACTGTGGCCTATGCAGCCAGGGTACCTCAATCACAGGCCGTGAGACAAGAAAATATGACAAGTCAGGAAATGCCGATCAGGGGCTGCTTCATGCTATACTCATCACCAAAGGGTGAACTTGCTTTCTTGTCCATTGTATCAGTACTGATCAGAGACATTCACCACTAATGCCTTGAAGTTTGACCTTTCATTTTTCCCAATTTTGCTTTTGAGCTCAAAAATATATCATTTGCTGAACACTCACAAATTCTACAACAAAAAATGGTGAGCCCAAAATCAATGCGCTACCCACAATGGCCAAAATGTTGGCAAATTCAGGCCACAATTTTAGTGCACTGATTCCAATGAAGAGTGCTGTCCAAGGCATGTGACGTTGCTTTCATTACAAATCATCATTCTGAAGTTCTAGCTCTGAAGTACATTCAGTCACACTATCAATAGAAATAAAAGTATTTCCTTAAAGTGGTTTAACTTAAAAAAGAGAAGAGCATTTCTTCTGTTTAGAAAATTATGGCAGTGTTACATTCTCTCCTTAAGATTCTAAGGAGCATATCAATTTTAAAATGTACCACACACAGAACTGGTCTCAAATTCATAGATACTTATCTAGGGAAAGACCTTTACAAGGAAATCTTTCAAAATGACCCACACATGTTTTTCTTTTTGGTGCTTGCAGGCTTCAAACCCGGGACCTTGTGCTTGCCAGGTAGGCGCTTGTGCAACTGAGCTATCTCACTGTCCACACACATTTTTTTTTTTTTTTTTTTTTTTTTTTTTTTTTTTTTTTTTTTTTTTTTTTTTTTTTTTTTTTTTTTTTTTTTTTTTTTTT
>PVKA01006858.1:0-81045 GCA_004027165.1 Ctenomys sociabilis | reverse complement strand
TCCGCCATGCTTGCACGATAGGAGCCGCGGGTAGCGGACACATGTAGAGGCTTGCATCCCACCTGATAGATGCTTGCACGGTAGGAGCCGCGGATAGCGGACGCATGTAGAGGCTTGCATCCCACTCGATAAAGGCTTGCTGAACCCGTTGCTGAGTGTCTGAATGTCTTCTTCCGCGGGACGGGAGCGGCGCCGGACAATTCAGGTATTAAAAAATAAGATAAGTAAACAGCTACACTCTATGAATTCACTGATTAGAGACTTCTGCTGTAATAACGTCTGTAAGTATAATATCATGTATGCTCTTTGTACAACACCAAAACATTATGAAAACAGTTTGCAGTGTATAAATTTATTGAATCTGTCCTGTTAATTTGTCTTGAAACTGTCTCATTGCTATTTGTTCTTCAATAAAATAAATTAAATTAATTAATTAAATTAAATTTTAAAAAAAGAAAGCTATTACCAGATAGATGACTTGTTTTTGTAAATCTTCTATGTATCCTGAAAGAGAAATCTTAGCTTATTTAATCTTATTGTTAGGTGTTTGATATTTCTTAGTTTGCTTTTGTCCACTTGATCAGTCTATTTATAACTGGGCAGTGATTCTCTCTACAGTTCTATATTTATAATGAATACATTTTCTTCTTTATATTATTTCCTATATGTATAATGTGTATCATTTTTGATACATTTTTTTTGTTTCATTTCTAACCTGATTTTTGTTAGGTATAAATACCTATTACATATTTTTGCTACCTGTTTTTAATCATAATTTTCTGTGTTTTTGTCTTAAGTCTTTTGAGGGGGCATGTATATCTTGTTGCATCATATTTTGTTTTTAAATTTAATCTGAGATTTTTTTGGTGAATTTAATCCTTCTACTGCTACTAGAATTTAGCTCTTTTGTCTTATTTTCTACTTTTTTATTCTTTAAATTTCTACATCAAATGGTTTTCTGTAAGATTAAAAATGACACATTCTTGTGTTGCTCTATAGTGGCTGGCCTTCCATTCTCACCATTTACATCAATTATTTTCTTAAATTTATAGCTGTCTATATTATTTCCCTTGCTTTATTCTGAATCCCATGGTCCCCTTGGGCTTCCTCTGCTTGTTGCCCGACATATTAACAAAATTTTAGTTCTGTTTTATTGTGTACATACATTTCTTCCTATTCTAATTTTTATGACAATAGTAAATTTGCCTAAACCCTGTCATTTCCCGGATTTTCCATAACTCTTACTTCATCATCTTGCAGCTGCCCCCTATGGGTAAGCAGAAAGCTAAGAAGCACAACCAGTAAGTAAGAGTGAAGAAAGATTTATTACCTATAGCAGTTAAGGAGAGCACCCACTACTGATGGCTCCTGAATAGGTCTCCTCTCCATGCCAAGGCAACCGGGGATTTTATTGGCAAGACTTACACACATTTATACTGGAGAGAGTGTCACGTGTAGAAGCAGGCATGTTCCTGAGCCCAGGGAGTTTGAGATCAAACTTCTTCATATTCTGCTAGTTTGAAACTGTCAAACAGCATTGCCTCAGGGCAGAGAAGTTAGCATTCTAATGAGATTATAATGAGCAAGATTCACTCTAGATCACCAGAGGGACTGGACAATTTTGGCTGATTTAAACTGGTTCTTTGGAAGGCCTCATCCGAAACAAAGAAATAACTTGAAGCAAGGTTAGCAGTTATCTTTGGGGGCAGCAGTTTCTTGCCCTTCAAGCTCAAGTGATTCATTCTAAAAGTTTCTATCTCCCAGCTAACATTCTGGATTTATTTCTTATTATTTAAGCACTTCTTCGCAAAATGTTTTCAGTACGAATCTTTTTGTGAACAAATTTCTGAAGCTTTCTATGCTCAAGAGTATGTTTATTATGTTCTTACATTTGATTAACAGATTGGTTGGATATAATTCTTTAATTCTTGAAAATATGTCTCCATATTTCCTCCAAATATCATCTTTTCTTATATTTTTATTTGCTTTTAGATCTTTCATTATGTGAATATAAATAGTTCTGTCTTTCATCTCTCTTAGCTTATTTTTTAAGATAGTATTTTTTTCTCCTCTTTTCTGTCACATTCTAGAAAAGGTGTTCAATTTCATCTTACAATTCTTTTTTTTTTCTATTGGAAATTGAATTCAGGAACTGACACTCAGGCATTGTCACACTGGACTGTATTCTTGGCTTTGATCTTCCAACTCATAAGCTGCTTCTTAATTATGAACATTCTACTACTAATTTTCCCATCTATGTGTTTCATGTGCTTGCTTGCCTTTTTTAAAAAATGTGTTTTAGTACAGGGACTCCAGGGTCTCACTACACAGATCAGACTCCTAGTGATCCTCCTGTTTTCAGCCTCCCAAGCACTGGGATTACAGGGACGCCCCACCAACCCAGTCTCAAGGACCTCACTGAGCCTTTTTTTATGCCTACTATTTCTACTTAGTTCTTTATTGTGATTTAACTCTTCTTATTGATAACTTCCTTATTTCGTTAGGTGCTTTTTAAAACATGGAATCTATTTTAATAATATGATTTCTTCAGTTACATTTACAATGTTTGCTTCAACTACTTCCAAATGGTGATTGTGAGGTTTGCCTGCAGGTGTCCCAGTTTTGTGTGTTGGAAACTTACACCTCCAAATGCTACTTTACTTGTGGCTGGACATGATGCCATAGGAAGATAACTAGGATTAAATGAGGCATGAGGGGAGGTCATCCATGATGCAACTGGTGGGTTTATTTAAAAAGGATAAGAGATCCAAGCCAGCAGGCTTGCTCTGCTTCCTCACATGCTGTCCTGTACTGCCTTGGAGTCTGCAAGGGGTCCCCACCAACAAGAAGCCCTTACCAAGTGGCTCTTCTACCTTAGACTTCTCAGCCTCCAAAATTCTAAGAAACAATTTTTTCCTTTATAAATTTCCTGGTCCATGATAATTAGTCATAGCAACAGACAACAGTTCATGTATTTATTTGGTTCTTGTCTTGCTGTAGTTATTTTGCTTTGTGACCTTCTTCTCCTTTTCTCCCTGGGCGCATTGTCCCCTACACTGTTTTGTACCACACAGTGGAAAAGCCCTGTGATGGTTTGGGCTACGGTGGGAGTCCCACATGCCAAGGTCCTCTAGGCTGTTAGCTTGGCATGCTCAGACAGCTCTGGTTAACCCTCCAGGCTAAGCAGGAGTGACAGGAGACAGCCCCCTCTTGGGGTGTGTGCAGAGGGAGGAGGTTTGCTATTTAGGCAATAACCCTTTCATCGTTTTGCTCGCTGAAGGGCTTTTTGTGCTGCCACAAGTTTGCCCCACGGACAGCTACACCAGTAGTGCAGACTCTGGCCAGTGGGCTCTGTGCTGAGAGGGCAAGCCACACTGCCAGAAGGCTCGGAGGACGGCCCTCCCAGCGCCTGCCTCAGCCTCTTTGCTGCCTCTGCATCACTCACCCTGGGTCCTCAGGGCCTCCACCCACATGCAGCAGCTCAGGATAATCTTACCAGGGACTCACTGGGGCCTGTGCTCATTCCCTTAGTTGGTGTCTCTGTTTCCCAAATGTACATGCCCCTCTTGCTTCTGTCTCTGCAGTCCTGATTAGCAAGCAGCCTGATCTTGTTTACCATCTTAGTAGAAACCTAGCATAAGAAATACAATGCTTGTGTTTGATTAGGGTGAGCAGGGCAGCATATCCTCCCCTGGTTTGTTCTGGATTTTGTTTTTAACAAGGAAAGGTTTTCAACTGGTTGAAAGATTTAAGTAGATCTCTGTCAAAAGGAGACAGGAAAGAGAAGAAACAGATTTTTCCATTGTGTGCTCACTAAGTCCTGGACATTCACTAAATACGTGAGATGGATACAAAATTTACCCTATGGGATTCACTTCACATTGTTTATTCCTCTGAATCTGGGACCACCTGGCCAGTAGAAAAATCCATCTCAGTGGTGAAGCAGAGTGCCCTCCTTTAAATCCTCTGAAAGTCCCAAGCAGAGTCTTCTGCAGCCTCAGATGAGCATGAAAGGGCAGCTGCTTATCTGTCCATGCTTTGATGATCTGTGCAGCCTGGACTCAGGTTGCTTGGCCACCTCTGAGTCAGGCCCCAGCCCAGGGGATTTTTCTCAGATTTGCAAAGCAGCAACTCTCAGTGCACAAACACCCACCCCTCAAATGCATGTACCATGTGAGAGAAACTAAACAGATGAGGCCAACGTTTGCAAAACCCAGAGCTCATGCCCACTGACCCTATCTCAGTTGTTTCTGGGAATTCCTCTTTCCCCTCCTACCCCATTTCCTCCGCCCATTTCCAAGCCTTGCCTCTATATCCTCTGGGCTGGGACAGTCTTGCCTCTTCCTCATAAATTAATTTGAAACACAAAAACTAGTTTGGTCCTCTAAGGAAGAATGTAAGGCTGAGAGAGAACTTTGAAAACACACTCTCCTTTTGCAAGGATGAGGCTAGCAGAGATGTGTGGGTGGGTTGGCTGCTGCTTTTATATGCTAACTTACGGCACACATTGCAGCTGTAACTTCCTCACCGTGTCCCTGCGGCGTCCTGCAGAGTCCAGGCCTCCTCTGCCAGTGGGAGCAGGTGGAAGCTGGAAGCGTTCACTCAGTGTCCTCACCCTTTAGCAGGCAGCACCCCATAGCTGGTAGACGGCAGAGTGTGGGTGAGGTGAAAAAGTCTGGCATGACTCTGGAAGCCTGTCCACAGGGCTCCTTGTGAACTTGGCTGAGGTCTTGAGCTGATCAGCCCAGCTGCCGCTCCCTCCTCAGCCTGCTTCCTCCCCTCTCCTGCAGAAGTTCCTGGGAGCTGAGCCTAACACATTCCCACTTTACTCTTGCAGAATCAGAAGCTTTGGGAGAGTAAGTAACTTGGGCCCATAGGAAGCTTAGTATTTGACAACTAAGTCTCTGACTCCCAATCCTTCAGACCTTTTTGGTCTGAATAATTCCTGTCCACGTGTGGGCAGGAATGTGGAATGATCTTAATTTCATGCCTCCAGTCACTTTACATGCATGCATGCACGCATGTACACACACATGCATGCACGGACACATGTACACACACATGCATGCATGCACACATGTACACACACACATGCATGCATGCACACATGTACACACACATGCATGCATGCACACATGTACACACACATGCATGCATGCACACATGTACACACACATGCATGCACGGACACATGTACACACACATGCATGCATGGACACACACACACACCTCTTCTTTGGACCAGGCTTAACACTTCTTTACTGTCAGAAGCTCCCAGAAAAGAGCCAGAAGCCCCAGGTCATCGACGCGTGCTTCAGACACCTTTGCAGTTTGAGCAGCCAAATGCCAGACCCCGGAAGACGGAAGACGATGGCTCAGGCTGACCCACAGCTCCCCGGTGCTGGGGCTGTGCTTCCCCTGCAGGGCTCTGAGCAGGAGTCACTGGTAGGGCTCTAGGGACAGCTGCTCAGCCGCTGCTTGTCAATACTCCCCAGCTTCCTCTTCTTTCTTCTCTCCCATTCCTGAAAAGATCAGACTAGAACAGCACTCTTCTTCAGTTTCCAAGGCAAAATCAGGAGCTGGCACATTTGTTAAGAACAAATGCCATCTGCTGTCAGAGCGCAGCTAATAACTCTCCTGGGAGCCTCCACTGTGACATGTGTGGCACACACGCTCCATCCTCTCTTTCCTTCTCCTCCCCACAGTAACCTGCCATATGCTGAGACATGGTCTAAGCGCAAACACAACCTTTGCCAGGACCTTCTGAAGAGGTGGTTGGACAGTGTGGCGGAACCACCCTGGGTGTGCCTGTCCAGAAAGGAGCCCTGAGCTGACACAGACCACCTGCACTGAGGGCGGGTGCTGCTCATGGCAGAGCCCTGGCACCAGTCACCAGGAGCCCAAGAAAGAAAACACCAAGAAGCCCCTGCTGGCTTTCTAATCACTATTTGCTTGTGCACAGCCTTATTGTTCATTTCATGCCTCAGAATTTGGGCCTCAGAATTATGGTGTGACTTTGCTGCTGACCCCTTGGACTAGTTCTCCAGGCGTAGCCCTCAGGCTTCATGGTTCTTCTTACCAAAGAGCTGAAGGATAAGAACAGAGGGGGGAGGACAGGTTCTGAGGCTCTGCAGTTGCTCTACAGGAAAATCCACAGCCAGGGATGTCCTAGAACTGTTAAGGCCACAGGCTCAGGCTCAGCTTTTTGGCACTTGTAGCTCAGCCCTTGCTACACAGGTTCAGTAAGGTCTCACAGCTTAGAGCCACAGCTTCCACCGTTGGCCACTGAAGTGAGAGCTCCATTGGTTTTGTTTGGTCTTTCTCAAAACATCTTATTAAAAGACTGGAAGAGGAAAACAGGCGTGGTAGCACACACCTGTAATCCCAGCTACTAAGGAGGCTGACACAGGAGGATCACAGGGCTCAGGTGCAGTCTTGGCAGTTTAACTAGACTGTGTCTTGAAATAAAAAGGGCTGGGATGCAGCTCAGTTGTACAGTGTTTGCCTAGTAGATGTGAGGTTCTGGATTCACTCTCCAGTCTCTCTCTCTCTCTCTCTCTCTCTCTCTCTCTCTCTCTCTCTCTCTCTCTCACACACACACACACACACACACACACGCACACACAAGAGGCAGCATGGGAGGAGCGATCATGGTAGCAGAGAGGACACCACCCATGTCAGAAGCACAGAGGTGGCTGGCGCCCAGCCTGAGCAGGCTGCAGCAGCTGTGGCTTCTGTGGTCTGTGGCTCCCCCAAGACTGTGCAGGCCCTGCTTGACTGGCAGGTCACCTTCTGGTGCTGTGGAGCTGTGTGACTCCTCCCTGCTCCCCGGACACTCCCCATCCTGGGGAAGGTATCCTTTGGGTCCCAAGTACAAGCCAGGCCCTGCATCAGAGCTAGGAACATGATGGTGAAGAGAACAATAAATTTAAAAAGCTATTATAGAGCTTGTCAAACCTAGGGAGGAAGGGTAATGCTCATCACCAAATCAGACAAATACAATTATAAATGGACTAAGTGCCAAGACAATGAGGGAACGTTTTCCTAAGAGCATGTAGCAAAGAGACCTGAGCCAGAGGCTTCCCTAAGCAGTGGTGACCGAGTGCCTCTGCTGCAGACAGAGGGGAGGCCGCGCAGTAAGGGCTTGAGGCAGGAGGGAGAGCAGACCTTTAGGGACTGGATGAAAGCGCAGGCAGGAAGGGCGACTGAGCAGGTTGCTGTACGGTGACTATGGAGAGAGGCCAGGCGAGGCAGAATAAGGCAGTCTTTATGGTATTTGAAGTAGACAACAACATAATCAGATTTGTATTTTGAAAACTCACAGTTGGCTGCTGCAGAAAACAAATTAGAAAGAGACGGTGAAGGGAACATATCCAAGATTTTTCAAAGAAAGGCCAGGAAGGTATGGAGGCAGATTTATATTCAGATGAGGGAGAGGAAGTAGCAAGGAGTCTTGGTGGGCTTGGGCTTCATCATAAGTCAGGTAGTCAGAAGATGAGTAAGGCTGGGGAAAGATACTGGATACATGAGATGTGCTTAAGAGACATATACAGACACTGAGGTGCACAGAGACGTCCAGTCACAAGTCGGCAAAGTCATGTAGTCAGGTGTTTGTGACAGGAGCCCTAGCTAGAAATCTCATTTGGGACAGGGGCAAATGAGAAGTTCATTTTGCAGCCAGAAAGCCCAGGGCATGGCCAAACTCGGCCAGGAAGTTACAGAGAAGGAAGAGACAAGAGGCCAGGAGGGTGGAGGAACCCTGGCTGGGCGAAGAAGGACCAGGCAAAGACCCAGAGGAGCTTCCAGACTATCAGAGAATACTGAGTCTTGAGAGCTACTGAAAAGTTTCATGAAAAAAAGAATTCCACTGGTGGCCGTATTGACCAAGGGGGGTTTAATCTCCTGCCCTAAACAACCATGAAAATAGACCAGGTATGTGAAACCATGGTTTTCATACACAGAGATATAGGTAACCCAGGACAGTGAGCCCTAAAAGAAGAAAAAAAACTGAGGGGCATCATAGAATAGCTACAGCTAACAGATTGGCATTTCCAGATTCCAGGCAGAGAAGGAGAACAGAATGCGGCCTGATGGGCTTCTTGAGTGGGGGAGACAGCACTAAGAGTTTGAGAGAACATTTCATTTTTTTCCCTCCTTTTCTTCCAGGAAGCTTGAAGTGCTGTAACAACTGTGTCTCATGCTGTGAGGGAGCCAGGCAGGCAATCTGGAGCTAGCTGCTTACAGGCCTGGTGAGCAGGCAGAGAGACAGCACTTGGGATGCTTTGATAGGAGATATGACCAATGGCCAAGAAAGAACTATCCTTTCCATGATGACAGTGGGGCTGGGAGGGAGGGTGGCATGGGCTGAGGACGTACACAGCTTTGAGAACATCCAGCATGCTGGCTTGGGCTGGCCCCTCCTCTCATGTTCCAGGTGGTTCTTCTGACTTGGGCATGCCTTTGGAGAAACCTGCCTAGAAGTTTATTGCCATAGCTATGTTTGTTAACTCCACAGTAAGAAACAGCTAACAGTAGCCCACCTGGCAGGCCTAGAAGCCGTGCCCTGTGGAGAAGAGAAAGACATGGGTGCCATCCTACTTGGTGCTTATTGTCCAAGTCACGTTAGTATGCTTTAGTTTATGCAGCCTTCAAGCTGATCCCTTCACTACAGGCTGCACATGCTGGCACATTTCAGATGTGTTGACAAGAAAGGGCCTCTTTTCTTTGTGTTCAGTCATTTGTTAGGATCAATAACTTCATCCAGGGGGAGTGACCCCAAAATCAATGTGCTAAAGGGCATGAGTGGAAGGAGTCCAAGAGCCTCTGTTACCACTAACAGCCCCGTGTCAGAATGCAGCCAGAGGAAGAAGCAAGCTAAACCTCTACCCAGAAAACGGGCTGAAAATAGGCTGAGGCCTCTTCACTCCCACGAACACCAGGGACATGGCCATGGAGATGGCCAGGAAGGACAAGAGAGCAGGGAGATTATAAACAGAGAGAAGGGAGAGACAGTGTTGTGCTAGGCTCTGTCACCTGGTCTACATAGCAATGCTGAACTAATCACAGTTCAGATTTGTGACTGTGTGTGTCTCCTTAGTGCTGGGTGAGGAGAAGGCTACACAATGTTTATATAATGTGAGTTACCCACTGTGTTAGTCATTCACATCCCTACTTAGAACATTTGTGCCTGTCAGATAAGACAGGAACTCAATTAGACTCTAAATGTCATCATTTCTAGCAATTACAATCATGCACAAACAATAGAAAAAACTCAACAATGGGTCTGATTTGAAACATTAACTTTGGAAAATGCTTGAGAATGAATCATTTCATCCACAATCAACTTCTAGTTTATTTTTTTCCTCCTAGAGATAGAAAATAGCTAATTACTGAGAAAAGAATTGGGGAAAATTTTCCACACACATAATTTGTGTCTAGAAACAGAAACAAACATCTCTGGAACGTACAAAATGATTCCACACACAATCTGCTATCATTGCAGAAAACCTTCTAATGTAGCTGTAGTGTATGAAATCCTGTTTGAAAAACGTCTGTGATTTCAGGCATGTCAAACTTGAAATATGCATGAATAGCTGCGTGGGTGTCTGCATGTGCCCCATAACAGAGTCCCTGTGCTCTTCGCTGTACATAACCCATGCAGAGTGGGCATGAAATGATAAAATATCAAAAGCCCCAGACACTGATCCCAGGGAGAATGTCTGATAGAACAACAAAAAAAAGTCTCACAAAGTCAGTAGCTGCTATGCAGGGTAACCATAGCAACTTGCTTTGGAAGTTGTTCTTTCCCTGCCAAAAATCAGGTAGGCCCTGCAGGCCCTCCGACCATCACACAGCAGGGAAAAGGGAAGCCAGTGGAGAGAGGCAGCAGGTTAGCTAGGCAAGGAGCACGGAAAGCAAGCACACCTCCTGAGGTTTCTGCGCTGCGGGAGTCTGTGAAGGAGCGAACTGGGAACGAGAATGAGGGTAACCAACGAGGGCTGAACACGAATGCGGATTTCAGAGTCTTGCATACAGAGCAAGAATTCTTTGTAATGAGTACATCAGCCCAACTGTGGCCGTTCTGATAAAAATTGTCATGAGACACAGAAAAAGATCCGACACACACTCAGAACCCAGAAGAGTTGAGGATTCAGACAGGTTAGTTGTATTTCCTTCAAGACTGCTGGAGAGGGAAGAGTCAGAGTTAATAGAAAAATGCATAGACAGATTTTGTAATTCAGGTATTAAAAAATGTTTAAGTGCAAGTAAACTGCAGATAATTGACTGGAGTGAGCTCGGTTCATCTGATCTAATTCTTTACCGTGTGAGGCTGTGGTTAGACAGTCGTTCCTGTCCAGAGTGAACCCTCCCCTGCAATAACCCCATCTCTGCAGTGGGTGGCAGGTGACTGTCCCAACATGGAGTGGGGCCTGGCGACAGCAACTCACGTCAGTCCCTTTGTCTCCCCGCGGCATTCTGAATACAGATCACTGCCTTGTCTGGCAGCATGCCCTCCCCTTCGCCGCAGGACTCTCTCCTGTTTTCCTGACTCTAGATGATCCAAGTCTTGGAAGTTGTCCCCTCTCCATTTGCCCCTCTCCCTACAGGACCCTGTTTAATATTAGAGGCATAGCTATATCTGTACACCAATGATTCTTTTACCACTATAGCTCTTGAATGCAAGAACGATAAAATCACCTTGATACATCTATGTGGACATCCAACAGCCACCACAAACAGGCATGCCCCCAGCTGTCTTAACAAACAGGAAGTGCCACAACCAAAACACATCCCATTTGCAAGACCTCCTCCCTCACTGTCCCCCTGCCTCAGCAACCCATCCTACGTGCGCTACTCCAGTGGCTCCTGAATTCCCTGCCTTAGCCTCACCTTTTTCTGCAGTCTATTTTCCATACAGGAACTAGAATCTTTCAAACTACAAATCAGATTTTTCACTACCTGGACTAGACCCCCCTAGTGTCTCTCTGTTACAGTAAGAACAAAAGCTTGAGTGCTTGCCACTGATCGGCCCTACCTTACCCCCTCGCTGGTCACTCTGTTCCCAACATTGGCTTCCAATGGGCCCCCGCAGCCTCACGCTTGGCAGTCCTTCCACCGGGAAGAGCTCATGCCCACCGTCGGAGTTTCAGCTCTTTCTTTAGGAAAGTGGGTTCCATAGGTGATTTGTCCCCCTCTGTGCAGTGCCTCACAACAGAGACTTTTTCTTTTTTGCTGCTTGTCCTTCCCCCAGGACACAAAATGTGTAGTGCCTGGCACATGGGGGATGATCTGCAGCAAATACTTGTAAATGAATGAACACACGCAGAGAGAAAACAACTATATATTTGTGTAACATGTTGGCCGAGTTGATTCCATGGTTTTAAACTTCTTTGACTTTATGTAAATGATCTGATTCTTTGGGCAAAGCAGTGGTAAAAATGAGTCATTTTGCCAGAGCATTACCAACATTTGGGGTCAAAACATGGCATTCTCCCATGCCTCTTGAAAAAAATGTCAGAAATCCAGCTCTCAGAGGAGCCTGAATAGAATTAAGAAAATAGAGTTTTGAAGCTCGACTTCTCCCTCTATCTTCCTACCTCAGAAATACAAAATATAAATTGTTCGCTGCAACCTGTGTCTTGTGGGCTTAACTGTCCAAGACGCCCTCCTAGTATAAGTCTCTCTTCCTGAGGCAGGAATAATTCTAGTTGCTAAAATAGGTCTCCTTCATATCATTACAGAAGTTTAAAATAATAGTGCCTATGTATTGTATATTAACTATGTGAACTGCATTTAATGTTCATTTGTTCAGTCCTTAGAGCACCTCTGGGAAGTGGCATTGTTTGTAGTCTGGCTTCACCGATGAAGAAACTAAAACAGAGGCTAACGGATCCATCCAAGGTCACACAACTAGTAAGAGATGGAGCTGGGATTCTACCCAAGAAGCTGTGTTTGCAACATCCAGGATTGTAATCAGCTCTAATCCCTCCATACTTAGAAGGAGACCTCATAGACCCTTGGGCTCAAGTTCCACATTTTAATAACTAAAGAGCTTAAAATAATGAGAAATTGACTGATGTGAGCAGAGTCACAGACCAGGCTGAAAATGGGGGCGATGTCCATGTTTCCCCATCCTTTCTGATCAGCCTGAAAAATCCCAATGGGTTATTACTATCTTTGGGAAGAGGGCAGCATGGAAGTTTTAAGATGGAACAAGTTCTAATTATGAACTGCTAATCATAAGATTATTGGAGGAAACTGTCTCAAGAATCTTAAAAAGAGAATAAAGTTAAATAAAAATTTGGAATATTATGCTGGGTGTGATGGTGCACACCTCAGGAGGCTGAGGCAGGAGAATTACTGTAAGTTTGAGGCCAGCTTGGGTTACCTAAGTGAAGTCAAGTGAATGTGTGTGTGTGTGTGTGTGTGTGTGTGTGTGTGTGTGTGAAATTGTTTTTCAGCTTAGCTCAGTGTAAGAGGAAAGCATGCATTTTGTATTTGGACTACTTTTTTAGTTCTTTCACTTTTGCAGTGTCTACTTAATAAGTTTTTCTCTGTTGTTACTAAAAAGTAATTATATTTATTTAAAACCTGGTACTGAGTGCCTCCTCTGTGTTCCTTAATTTTACCACATTCAAAGACCAGCTACCCTGTGCTGCTCAGACTGGGCCTTAGGAGCTGAACAGAACTTCTAGGACACATGTTAACATTCCAAGACTGAAACACAGAAAGTCTGGCAATGAAAAGCCATGTAATCCCTCTGGGCCACAGTTTAACTCAAGGTGTTGGGGCTAAATGGTCTTTTCTTCTGTGGTATAGGATGCATTTGCAGCAGTAGGATTACATTCTTTGCATGGGATTTGTACAACACAATTTTTTCTCATCCCCTTTCCTTCCTCCCTCCATCTCGCGATCCCCTTCTCATTTGAAAAAGACCTATCTCTGTACTTCCTATTATGCATCTTTGATTTTGTTCTTTATATTTTTGGTTGTTCATATAAAAGTAATATAGGAGAAAGAGTTTGTGTTCTCTAAAATCAAAGGATGAATTTTACGAACAAAGGAAGTTAAGAGCAGAATATATTTATTGGAGGAAAGAAAGTTTCGGTCAGAGAGAGAGAGAGAGAGAGAGAGAGGAGGGGTCCCAAGAGGGTTGGCAAGGGCCCTGCCTTTTCTAGGGATTTTAATAAAGCAAATAAATGACATGAGGAGGGTCCAAGGTGGGAAACATGGGAAATTCCAAAGTGGGCATGAGGTAGAAAACTGGTCAACCAACAGAATTATGAGCTTATATAATTGATCATGTAAAATTGATTAAATTGGAATCAAATAGGGGGAAGCAAGTCATGTAGCAAGCAGGTATGAAAAAGGAACAGGGGCTTTTCCTGTATCTTCCCAGCTTTCTCAAGGTGCTAGAGGCCTCTCTAAATACCAGTACCTGATATTTAACCTTAGGAAGTATTTGGGTGTGTTTGTTTTATCTTTTTCCTTGAGGTCTTCTGGCAGAGGAATCATAAATTCCACCACACTGGGGTGCATGTCTCTCCCACAGTTGTAAGGTATCTCATCTGCATTGGTTCTTTGAGGGCCTAGCCCTATATTTTATCTTAGTTGTCTATACAAGAGAAACCATGTGATATTTAAGCTACATGTCTGATTTATTTCACTTAAAAACTAAGGTTTCAAGGGGCATCTATTTTTCTCCAGATAACTTCTTTTCTTTTTTAAAAGAAGCATAAGGAAGGCAATGAGAAAGATCCAGGCAAAGGATCTGGACCCTTAAAACTTTTGTCCTATTTCTGAGATCCTTGTTCAGTGGTACCTTTCTTTTCTGCACTTACGAGTGGATCTCAAGTCTTAAGTGTTCCTCCCTCCCCTCGTCCTGAGTTCTTGACTGCATTCAGTACTGTCCTTCATGAAAAGTGTCTCTTATTGGGTAGTGGTCCTGCATCCAACAGTGAATAGCTTATTGATGGAAGGTCATTCAAGGACTTTCTAACCTCATTTGGAAATGACACATCTCAGAGGAATTTATAATCCATGGTCACCCTAAGCATTGGTTCACATAGTGCCAACAGTGTGGGCCATAAACTTAAAAAGTTGGGATTCAAAGGAAGAGGTAAACAGAAAATAAAGAAACAATGTGAAGACAAAATGTGATGTTATTACTTGACAAATTCTCAAGGAATGGAGAAAGAGTGAATAACTCTATGCCTCCGAATCAAGATTTTAAGCTCAAGTGACCAGAAGAATGGTGGGATCATTCTACACAAGACATTCTTTGTGAAGGCTTTCAAAAGGCTTATTTTTTCTAGGTTGAATACTGTGCTCATCAAATTTCGGAGTCAACTAGGCATGGGAAATCTATGAGGTAATAGTTTGTCCATGACCCTGCCCTGTACCTTTCAGTCTTTGCCCTTCTGCCTGATTCCTTGGGCCATTCTTCCACAGGGCCACCTGTCATCTGACCCTTGCGGAAGCAATCAACAGTATCAGGTGTGGGCTGATCAAGACAGAAGCAAAAGGAGACTCAGTAAGAAATAAAGCCTTCAATATGCATGTACAAGAGTGAAATTAATGAGTCTTAGTGTTCTAAGACAAGCTGGCAGTCAGTTTACACCAAGTGTCACTTGGGCAGGTGTCCTTGTTTATATACTGGCTATTCTGAATGCTGTGCCAGCAGGTGTCATTTGAACCAGTTGATTCTTGTATTGAATAAATTTGATAAAATAGTCATTTTTATATTTCCTGTTATATCATTTTACAAAATCAAGAGAAAATGCAGTTGTTATTCACCCTGTATTTAAATTATTGGATTGGGAAGTGGATAATTCTGCTATTTGGATCACTAAATTTCAAAGCTTTTCTTGCTCATATACTATTGTTTACTGATGGGATGGGATGTAAGGCCCAGAATTGTGTGAAGCATAAAGTTATCTTCTAGGTATTGTTCAGTTATTTTAATCTTAATTTTTGTTTTAAGATTTATACTATATCTTTGAAGTACAATTTATCTAAAGACATCCTATGATATCTTCTCCTAGTATTAGAAACTTTAAAAAGTATATTTCCATTTTCTGTTGACTTTATATTACTTCTTCCCTGTCTTTTATACACACATACACACACATATATGAAAAAATACGTGTATAGTCCGACATAAGATTGGTACTGTTTCATAGAAATCTTCAATGACCTTTTATTTATTTATTTATTTATTTTTGTCTTTTTGAGGCAGGGTCTCACTATGCAGCTCAGGCTGGCCTTAAGCTCACTTTGTAGCTCAGGGTGGTCTCAAACCCACAACAATCCTCCTGCCTCAGCCTCCCGAGTGCCGGGATTACAGGCATGCACCACCACACCCGGCTCCTTCAATGACCTTTTAAATAAGGGTTGATATAATATATTTTATATAGTCCTGCATAACTATCACTTTGAGAGCTCTTCATGGTTCATCCAGGAGCACTATGCAACTTCTCTTGCCTTTTAAATTATGCTCTCTGTTATTTCCTATATACTACGTCTGGAGGTATTAAGATATTTCAAGTTTGTATAACTAGAAAATATTTTACTTTTAGTTCCAGAGGTATATTTGCTAAATATAAAATTCAAAGAAGATAGATTTTCTTTTCTTTCAGTCCTAAAAGATAACAACAGAGAATTAAATTTTTTCTCTGTTTCCTGATAGTCTGTTCTGGTAGGATTTTCTTCAGCCCATTAATTGGCCCTTTGTTAATATGAGTATATAATATTTAATGTCTTTTGGAAGGGGGGAGAATACCCCATCATGTATCCAAAATCTTACCAGATACCCTGCTTGCTCATGCTCTGTCTCTGTCTCTGTCTCTCTCTTTCTTTAGTGTATTTTATACAGGGTCCCACTATGCGAGGCTCTGGCTCATACTGATCCTCTTGTTTTCAGCCTCCCAGTGGGGAGATCACAGGGGTGCACCACCACACCTGGTCTCTGTGGCTGGCTATGGCTCTTAGTCCACTGATCTATCTTGCTGGCCCTAGAGACAATTTTCCACTCCCCATAAACTGAAAGCAACTGACCTATACATTGAGACTAGAGTCAGGAGTCCAACATACAATAGTCACCAATTCCAATCTAGCCGGCTTAGAACACTTACTGCTTAACTCCTACCATGTATACAACATCAAAAATAGTGTATCTAAAGCAGTATGGTACAGTGGTGAGGAGGAGCATGGCCACTGGAGCCAGGTCATTTGGGTTCAGATTCATCAATTACAACGTAGTGACTTCAGGGCATTCTGTACTGTGGGGATTCTATATGTGGTTGGGAAGATGAAGTGACACTGTACACACGAGTCATTCAGTTAGGTGCCATAAGCATATTACAGTGGTGCTAATTCTTTTCATGATCCTGGTTGAATTTGTGCCATAATTCTGGTTGCAACTGAACTGGAATGATTCCATGGCCAGAACTGTGGAAAGAATTGTATTCATGAACCGAGGCACTGCTGGTTCATGAATATAATAATTGAAATACTTCAAATAAAATAGCTTTGAAATTATTTGTTAAAATTTGCTTTTAAGTTTTTTGTTTTTGATAAACATGTGCTCTCTTCTACCATATACATTTTCTCTCTGATGCTCCAGGTCCATACCCAAACCACACATAAAGGGGGAGAAATGTTAGGGCCCCTTTAGTCATATATCTAAATTTCTATTGCCTACCAGGGCAATATAAATTTCATTTTTATATCTTTTCATTATCATACTGTCCAGTTTCCCCTGCAGTCAGCCAACAGCTTCTTTCTTGTGCTACACTCAGTAGCACAAGAAAGAGACAGACAGTTATAAGACGCTGCATAGGAAATATATTACACATTCATGTCATCATCTTTTTAAAAATAATGATCATTTGGGTTCAAAGATTTTGAAAAGGAAATACGTAAACACTAACAGAGATACAAAGCCCATCTGAATATATCACCTTCATAAAAAGCAGATCTGTAATATCTCAAGGCTTGGAGAAAACTGATACCATTGAGGACTCAGGTAGCATCTGGATTAGATACTGAATGAATGGGTCTTTGAGTTGCTTTATTAGTGCATCACCCAGCTACATGTTGAATATTTATGCTAAGTGCTTTCTCTTTATGTCAAAGGCCTGTTACATAAATGTTAATTTATGTTTGTTGGTCTACTGAAGAGTAATGATAATCTTCAACATTTAAGTTGAGAAGCTGATAATATTTTACTTAAAAGTATCGTCAATTAGATACTCTTCTTGTGTTTTGGCAATTTAACCGGATAAGTTTTTCTAAAATACTGTATCAGGAAAATTTATGCCTTGTTTTAAACAATTTCTATTTTCATGGAGGTCAGCAGGATTCCAATAAAGAAACATAGTGAGCTCAGTGCTTTTACCTTTTAGTTTAGCTGACAAACACTAAATTAAAGTTACACATTATTTTAAGACAGCTGGTACTGCTATTGATAGAAAAAATTCACTTTGATAGCATTATTTTTAGATATTAAAATGAGCATTATAAAAGAATGCAGAGACTGTGCACTTTCTCAAAAACAAATCATTTCCTGCTGAAAACATAAGGCTAAATCAAGTACTCATGTTAGAAGTCAAGTATATCATGTTCACAGATTACAGGACATAAAATATGCCTAAAAGGTAGCTCACTATAGATATATTAAATTTGTGTCTATATGTTTCTTCAATAAAGAAATTGATGAAGTCTTTTAACTTCAAGCCCTTTTTTTAGGGATGGCTGGGTTTCACATTTTATTCTACGTTATCTAGTCTTTTCTTCTATTTTTAGAAAGACTGGATCTCATATTGGATAATGGGCTACCTGAGATCTAAAGGTAGGTTCCACTGACTTCCGCAGTTAAACAGGACACTCCGTCCTCTAACGCTGCATTTATTGATACGCCACTCACAGGCTGTCTCTCAGTAATAAAATCACCACATAAATAATATTTTGGATGTGACCTGAGAAGCCTCAGGAAAACCTTGTTCCAAAACTTTTTTGAAATAACAGAAGCATCTGTTTTTATGATTTTTTTTGATTTAAGCTTTTCCTATCTTCACTATCTCCTGTTAAAGATCCTATGGGTAATGAAATAATGACAAAAATCTTTCCTGTGGTTAGCTTGTTAGCTTACTAGACAAGGAAGACTGATGAGTTTTGTTGATGGGATAGACTGAAACATTAGGCTAAGCCAGAAATACGTGGAATGCAACAGTACTGCACTAGGGAGTGCAGATTATCCAGCAGAGAACAAATATCTGAAGTAGTTACGAAGGGAAGTATGTGGTTGGATAAGACAAACATGGCCTTGGGAGTGAGGTGGCAAATTTATTCGGAAAAGGAATGGAGTCTAAAAAAAGTTAAGTCTCTCTTTTCCTGTCCATATCTACATTATAGTAAAAGACACACTATCATTAATCCCCTCAAAATACTTCCACCCGCTTCAAACACACATCCTATCATTCTTGCCATTTTTTGAAGTGAGTGCGGATATCTTCTGAGCATCATTAGTTACACTACAGTAGTTGCCCCAATAACCAGAATCAGTTTTATTTTATTTATTTATTTTTGGTTTTTTTGAGACAGGGTCTCACTATGCAGTTCAGACTGGCCTTAAGCTCACTTTGTAGCTCAGGCTGGTCTCGAACTCACAACAATCCTCCTGCCTCAGCCTCCCGAGTGCTGGGATTACAGGCCTGCGTCACCATGCCCAGCTCCAGAATCAGTTTTAAACATTTACATTTCATGGTCATTTTCACTTTGAGGAAAAGCCAGAAATTGCATGGTGGCCAGTACCTAACAGGAATGAAGGCACACTCTAATGTTTTATGACATTCTGCCTTCCTGGTGGTTGGCATGGGACAATGGCATTCATGGTAATCTTAAATTGCACTTATGTTTCCAGCCCAATGAGGTTAGAGGGGATTGACCTCTCCCTTTTGAACAGGCTTTAACTGTCTTTGAAAATGGATATTTTCCTGTCTAGTTCCAATTCTATCACCTTGACACCAAAACTGGTTTTCCTAGCCTTCTAGATTATTCTACTTGTGGTCTTCTGGGCACTAAGCTGAGTGTCCTCAACTTCTCCATGGTAATTATCTTGCTCAAGTTCCCAGGGGTATATTTCTGAGTCATAACCAGAAAGGCATCCTTGGTGCCACACATTCCACCCTGATCCACAGAATATCTAAGCTAACACAGTGTATAGACAGTTAAATTAGATAGGAAGATTATAGGCAGTCCATAGGGCTGGGCCCTCAAGAGTCAGGACGGAAGGACAAATACAACTGTGGCCAGAGATACATGAGTTAGTTGGAGACCAGGCCTCAAGATGACAATAAACAGACCAGACCTAATAAGTGATAACACCTGGCCTAAGAAAGTCTAGATAGGCATCAGTCACCTCAGGGAGCAACCTGTGGACACCTGGATCTGTCTCCTACTTGAGACATTCTTTGTTTTTTTTTTTTTTTTTTTTTTTGGTTGTTTTAATGTGTTTAGTACAGGATCTATAGGGTCTTACTGTGCAGATCAGATTCTTAGTGAGCCTCCCGTTTTCAGTCTCCCGAGCACTGGGATTACAGGTGTGCACCATCACACCCAGTCTCAATTACTGTCTCAGCATGTCCCACCCGCATGCAAATCCAGTTGTTTTGATAAAGAATAAAAAATGATAAAACAAAAACAAACAAACAAAAAAAAAACATTAGAAACAAAATTTCATTAAGTTCTTTGTTCTTTCCATGCCTGCAGGCTGCATGACTTGCTTCCCCATTGATCAGTATTTTCTTTCTTTCTTTTTTTTTTTTTTTTTAATGTATTCAGGACAGGGTCTACAGGATCTCACTATGCAGATCGGACTAATAGTAATTCTCCTGTTTGCAGCCTCCCAGGTGCTGGGATTACAGGTGCGTGCCACCACGCCCAGGCTCAATCACCATCAGTGAGCCCTGGAGGCTGGCGGGCACAGCACGCCAGGGGTCAAACCCTGGCCACTGCATTCTGCCTAAGCAGGCCCTTTACTCTGCTGAGCTATCTGGCTGGCCCCTGATCAGTATTACTTAAGCAGCTATACTTATAATCTTAGTGATCATAGTTATAACCCACACTGTATTCAAGTGGTTTTTCTGTATGAAAGTTCACCTAAGAAGTAGGGCCCTGGGTAACTTATTTTCTAGGAGTCCTCTCCTGTCCCTCTCAGGCAGAAACTTTCTATCCTTTGATAAATATTTTCCATTCTCAACCTCCATTATTTCTAGAACTCATTCTTTGATTTTAGAGACCATGAAGTTGATATATCAGATATCTAACAGGTTGGGCATTATAATATCTTCCTTATAGAATATTTGGAAGCTCTGATATGATTTAGGCATACTGATACCATGGATGATCTTCTTTCATAAAAGTCACACTGCTCATGTATACATGTGAATGTTAGAAGTTAATCATCTTTTCCTGGGAAAGCAGAAATTTCATAGTTTTGACCTGATAAATGTCATCAGCAGAATAAATAGCTTGCAGTCTATTTTGCAACCTTATAGAGTCAGGACCAAAGAACAAAATACAGCTGTGGCCAGAGTCTATTATAAACAGACTTATAATAGGTTGTAATTATAGCTGCTTAAGTAATACTGATCAAGGGCCAGCCAGCACTGTGTTAGCAGTACTCTGCCAGTGACAGTGAACCAAGGAGAGCCACATATATCATCATAGATTAAACTATATTGTTGAAACTTCTGCAGATAACCCACTACTACTGTGGACTGCTGCACTGTGTTGGATTGTTTTGCTGAATTCACGCACCTATAGTATTTAGATGCCAATGGAATACACCTCTGACAGGACTAAAAAAAAGAAGGGGGATACAAAGAGGGACCATTTTGTATTTGTATGTACAGAATAGTTGGGATAGATATACAGTTACTCTCACTTGATTCAATCAGTAGAAAGATTTGTACTAATAGTGTTTGGACAGGATGTCCTGTCTGCTTCTTGTACTGTGGATGACCACTAAGAGGATAACAGTGTACAATGTATTGATTATTAAAACTGTCCTATTAATCAAAAACATTAAAATAAACTATATTGTTGAAAAAAATGCAAGTTGTAGAAAAATATGGTATTTCATATGTATATAAAATTTGAAAAAAAAAAATTTGAAAGATGCTCTCAACCATGCTATATATTTCTTAGGGTATCCAGTTTTCCTGATATATATGTAGACACATATAGAAAACATGTGAAATATATGTGTGAATGAGTACATATATTCATATGCAATAAAAATAAAAATGGAAATGTTAAATATACAAAATCCATGGTAGCAATTACATCTAGCAATGAGTGAAGGGCTTCCACTAAATTTGTTAGTATGCATTTCTTAAGACATATGAGTGTTTATTATGTAGTCTATAAATTCTATAAACTTTATCATAAGAAAATGCCTTCCAGCCTTTGCTGTAACAAGGTAGTTCAAACAGTTTATTAATATTAACTAACATCTTGATAGAATCATTTACTATTTCTTGTCTCAGTATATAAATTATGGTAAGAAGCTGCTGGTCTATTTCTGAGAGAGACAGTCTCTTTGTCATGTTAAATTAACTCTTGTTTAAGCACATGTCACAGTAGGAAAGTTCAATCCTAATTAAAACCAGCTTTCCCCCAAAACAGTGTGCAACTACTATGAATCTGGCCCTGTGTTTAATAACTAGCATAAACAAAATGGTCACAATTTCTACCCATTCAGGTTTCAGTGTTATAATACATCACTGGCCAATAATAAAATTGTATTTTAATAAAGTATAAATTACTGGTAAAATTATTCCTCAATTTATAATTTTTCATTAAAATATTCAGAGAATATCTTCTGCTTTCTTTACCCAGCAACACACAGAAGTCTAGATAATTCAAAATTAATTCATTATCAACTCATTCATTTGTATTTTTTCATTAAGCGCCTTCCTTTTTCTTCAGATAAAATTGGTAACTGTAGTTACTATCAGCTATAACTAATAATAGTTGTGTAGTGCTAAAATTTGGAAGTTTCCAATATTATTCAGTCAAAATTCCTTTTTGCAGGTTTTTAATACAAACTCCCACACATCACCAAAATATAGAAAAATATTTGAAAAAATTAGTAACATTTTAAAATAATTTCAAATTATTATAGACATGAAACTTAAGGTTTAAGCTATATCCTACCTTAAAGAATGAAATGAAAAAATTAATAACATTTTTAAAAACTGTATTTTGAAGACAGTAACATTCTATTCACATGAAACTATGATATAAAATACCATAACATTTCTGTGAAGTAGAAATCATCATTTCCCTGGAGGAATGTCAGGTAATCAAACTCGAAACCACCAAGTTCTTTTAAGTTTTCAAAAGCATTTCAAGTACCTGAACTTGAGGCTAGTATTAGCAACAGAATGGAATTTGGAAAAGATAGATTTCACATCATGTATAGAAAGAATGGCTTGGATGTGTATCACTTACTCTTAAATGGCTTAAAAAGTACACAGATGCACATGCATATGCATGTGTACCTACAGACACACAGAGAGAAAATGAGGGCACTGAATAAATTAATAACAGGCATATCTGGGCTAACGGGATATGAGTGTCCTTTGTAATCTTATTCTTGCAACTTTTCTGTAAGCTTGAAACTATTTTTGTATGAAACATTAAGAAAGTTAATGACCAGCTTTCGGGGTTGAGAGAGGACAGTAGGTAGAGTAAAAAGGGGCAATAAGTTATGTTTCTAGCCAAATACACAGGAGTCCCCTGAAGACTAGAGCCCATAACCATTTCTAGTTATGATAGGGGCTATCATCTTTCCTTAATTATGGAAGATTTAGATGACCCTTTCTAGGGAAGAAAGTGCTTTTCTCTGGCCTGGGTTTAGAGAACAAATATTTGTTCTGAAAGAAAGGCTTCCTTCTAAAATATGTCCAATATTCAGAATAGTCATTGAATAATTTACAGAGGCTAATTGCAAAAATAGAAAATTCAATCACATATGATGGATCCAGTTCCAGGGCAATTCCAGATAGCCATTGTTAAATGGCTATCTTAACCATTTTAACAATGGCCATTTTAACAATGGCTATCAATGAGATAGCCATTGTTAAAATTTAGAACCTGTCAGAATTATGATTTTACTCTACAACCCAAGCATGATGCTATAATCCCAGCACTCAGGAAGCTGAGGCAGGAATATTCCTTCAAGTTTGAGGCCAGATTGAATTACATGGCAAGATGCTGACTCAAAAAAAAAAAAAATCCTACTTGCAGTCAGTTTCATGGACATTGGCAGAACCAAGACACTCGGATAGGAACTGAAGGTCTTTTCTACTCACAGTAAGAGCAGTAGCCAGGTGCTATGTTTGCCATTACTCTCATTCCCAAAGGGAAGGAAATGGACATGGGCATAAATAGACCACAGAACAACACTGAGCTTTAAGTATCTGCTGTTTGAGAGCAGGAAATAAGCAAGTTAACTTTTGTCCTAGAGGGAGACATTATCTCCCTTCCCCCTTGGCCCAGCCCCTGCACACACACCAAGACTGAGCATAGTGGAAACAATTTTAAGAAATGACCCAGATGAAGAATGGTCAGGCATGTCCTGGGTTACACAGGTCATGGAAAATTGTCTCCCAGTACAGTCCCTCTCAGCCACAGTCAGATGACCGGCGAGTAGAACAGGTGAAGCTATCAGTCAGAACCAAAACATGCTTAGTATCAAGTCAGGCAGACTGTAAAGAGCAAATGGGAACTCACAGATACATTACATCCACAGAATAGAACATTTCCCTACCATGAAGGAGCCTACAGTCCTCTAAAGAAAATGAGAAAAATTCTAAGGAAAACATTTATCTCTTTCCCTTAGCAGCTGCATCCTCCTCCCTGAGTGCCTCCTTTTGTCCTTTGTCCTCTGTGGATGGGATGTTAGGGGCTGGCCTGATTTGCACTGCTTTCTTAGCTGCTGTGGAGGCTTTCCTGCCGTATGTATTAGCTATAGGCCCTGACATCTTTCCTTGACATCTGAGAGTTCACTGAACGTTCCAACTTCAAAATAAAACGTATACACTTAAATTTCTCAAACATTTTGGCTTTCTTAGGTTTCAAGATTTTAAAGGTATAGTCAATATAATGTTCATGTTTTTGAATACAGAATTATTTATTTATTAGTCACATGTGGGTTTCATCCAGTCTGCAAATGTACTGTTAATGCTGACATTAAGTTTATCATACTTGTTCCCAAAGATTTCATAATCTCTGCTTAGAAAATCCAAGACAATCCACAATTATAATAACTAGACAAGTTCAACTAGGCTGCTAAAAACATCATAAATATCTTTAAAAATATTATGTATCAGCACTTAGAAAATATAATAAAAAAGATTTTAAGGCATCTACTAATAATTTGTCAACATTTTGTTGGATTGGACTATTTTCTGTTATCCCAACATTCTTAGGCACCAAACACAAAAACATGAAGCATCAAGAATTCTATCTATATGAGGCATGGCGGGATATGCCTATAATCCCAGTTCTTTAGGAATCTGAGGCAGGAAGATCTCAAATTTAAGCCCAGCTTCGGCAACATAAGTGTACTAAGTGAGACCTTGTTCAAAACTTTAAAAAAAGGCAGGAGGAAGGGGCTAGGGATATAACTCAGAGCAAAGGATCTGGGTTTAATCCTGAGTATCACAAGACAAACAAACATCCCCCATCCCCATCTATAGGAACACTGCTATGAAGTGACCACCGAGACCAGATTCCTTTCTCTAGGAAACGTAGATCACCATGCCTGACAATGTATGAACAGAAGACCAACTGGGACTAAGGGGTAGTGGTCAGCAGTGACCTTAAAAGGAGTATAGTAATCCATGGTTAGCTGAATAGAGATGGGTGTGGCAGAAGGTTCAGGAGACTCAGAATGGAGATACTCAACAAATTCTGTAGCTGGTCTCCATCTACACACCAAGAATTGTAGGCTAAGCCGATGCCATCTACGTGTGGAAAGGGAGTTCCTAGAGTGGTTTGTGTTCCCTGTAAACTAGTCATATGCCACCATTGTAATCTATGCATAGATAGTTATCAATACAATTCAAACAGAAATCTCAAAAAAATTCATATTTGGTATTTTCATACTCAAATTCACTTAAAAGAAAAAACAAATAGCCAAGATTACTTTTATGAAAAATACAAAAAGAACTTGGTTTACCAGTAATCAACTTAGAAATTTATAGTGTTTAGAAAAAGTACCACTACACCAGAGACTAAGATACCATCAACATATTTGCGCATGGGAATGTACTTTGAGAGGTAACATTAGCATTCAGCAGGGATAGAAAGGATTGCATAATAGTTTGTAATGCATAAAAAGATAATGTTAAATTCATCTCATACTCTAAATTCTAGAGTGTTAGAGACTTAATATAAAAATCTCAGTTTTAAAGCTTTCAGAACAAATTAAATGATAATATTTTTATGACCTCTGGGGCTAATATTCACAGATCACTTTATTTTATAATATAAATCAGTAAGAAATAGAAATAGTCTGTTAAAATGGACAAAAGATATTAATAGATGATAGACATGAACACTTAAATGGCTAACAAACATGGAAAAGTGTTAAGAAATATTGCACATTTATCATAATTTCAAAGATTTTCTTTGCAATCGTTAGGGAATTTGAAAAAATAACACTACAGTAAGTGCTTTAGTGGAAAAGATGGACAATATACATGAACAGAAGGGAAATTCCAGCAGAGAAGAAAACTATAAAATGAAAACTAAATGCTAGAAATAAGAAGTCACATTAATAGACTTGACATAGGCCAAGAAAGAATCACTGAACTTCAAAAAGAACCAGAAATTGCCCCATATGAAACACACGGGGAAAAAGGACTGTGTGTGGGAGCATACAGGAGGGGGACGTAACAGAGCATCTGAGAGCTGTGATCTGGTATCAGCACAGAGGTAACTTCTGGAACCCCAGAAGACACACACAGTAGGGACCAAAGAAATATTTGACAAAATGACAGAAAATTTCCAGGAGCTCCATAGATGATCTTGATGATCAGCCAGGTCTGATAACCTCTGGGTACATGACAAGCTGTTCTTCCTCATTCCATGAACTACAGTGCAACTGAACCAAAGGGAGGATAGAAGATAACCAGAGGATCTGCTATTTGCTGTATCAATGAGCCATAAGTCACGTTGACAAGTCAGTACACGGTAAGCAGAACAGAAAAAAAAGATTTTAAGCCAGAAAATTCTCTACTGTTGTAGAGAAAAAAAGGAGGCAAGCTATACTAGCTTCAGTCTTTATGAGAAAAATGACTGTAAAATACTTCAGATTTATATATTCCTTCTATTTGTTCTTGGTATATAGTAATTATTAGTTAAAATTAGTTGAGTGATAAAAAAACGAGTAAAAAGGAAAAATGATATATGGAATTTTCCTCAAAGAAAGCAAGGTTCAAATATATGGACTCGAAGCACTGGTAAAGCTCGTTTTACAGCAATCCATATCTATGTCTGCTCCTGTGTTTTTAGTATCTCACAGTAACCAATTCTGATGATGACAGTAATTCATTTTGTTCATTATTTTAATAGACTTTAGTGAAGGCTTCTAGGAACTAAGGTCAGAGAACAAAACAGTGAGCAAGATACAGTTCACAAGATTCTCACAGTTTAATAGGAGACAATAATAATCAGATAATTACAATACATTCTAAAAATCACTACAATTTTAGTACCATTTTAAAAATGGAAATGACCAGAATATTCTTTTTTAAAAGGCAAAGACATTCACTGAAACTTTCAATAGTAACAATGATTTGGGACATGAATTATGGAGTTGGAGAACGATTCAAATTTAATTCTGACCTAGGCCTTATACCATATAACGTGTGAGACATGGTTTAAGTCATAAATTTGACCCTTAACTCTTTCCTCCGCAAAATGGAGATATTAGTTTCTATATCATCTTATTATTGGAAGAAACAAGATGAACTACTTAAGATAAAGTCTACCACAAAAATGACAGGCGCTGGAGAAGCCTGCTGGTAGTAATGGCAGCAACACTTCCTTTACAGTACATAATATACTAGTTATCTGTAAAGGAGATATATTCAGAATGTTGTGTTTTTTTCAAGGATTCTAGATAGCTAATACCTTATTTTAACAAAAATGTTTTGTACCGAGAAGACTATAAAGATGAGAAAGACAAAGTTATTGCTCTCTAGAAGTATTACCAGTGATAACTATTAATGTATCATTTATAATCAACAAAGATTCCAAAATATTGAAGTATTAATGTGTCACTGATGTACAAAATATTTCCAAATAAAAATATTTCACACATACTTGCTCTGTCTTAGGAAACAATGTCTCAAAGTGAAGTGCCATTGTGTGAATTTTGATTTATGAAGTTTCTACAAATTGCACAACTCCAAATAACACCCTGTAAGTCCCTAGGCAGCAAATTGGGAGCCATTTGACAGATCTATCATTTTTTCTTATTCCTCAAAATATTCCAACAATGTACTATTTCCACTTACGTGAGCCTTTGCATTTATGCTTTTGAGCACTTTCTTTTGTTGGCTAAAAATAGCTTGGACTATTTAGTTCTTTTTTGGTTTTGTTTCGATGTATGGGTAACTGCAGCTGCGTGCTACAGTTTCATTGTGAGCTTAACTAATTTCAAAAGTGTATTTATGTAACTCATGCTCAAAATAGAGAAATGTTTGACTATTAATTTTTACTTTCTACGAGTAAAAAAAATGAGCCTCACACTAAATGACAAAGTATTAAAGATATATGCACAGTGCTACCTGATAATAAAATAGGTAACAATTGCCAGGCCAAGATTTAAACTCATGTTTATAGCAGCACAATCTTTAAAAGCTAAAGTTGGAAAAGGTTCAAATACCTATCATCAGATGAATGAATAAAGATTTTTTTATGCAATAGGGTACTACTCTGCCATAAAGAAGGTTAAACTTGAGACATATGTAGCAAATGGATACACTCTGAGACCATATTCTGAAGTGAAATAAATCAGACACTCCTGTTTAAATATCTCATTGCTTTTCTGTTGTGAGAAATTAGAGGGTAAATAAACCCAAAACTGTAATAGACATTGGGAAAGAGGACAGGATGGTCAGATGGGAAGGAAAACAATGGAGAGGATAGTAGGGAAGACAGAAATGGAAAGAAAGAGAATAGAGGAAAAATTTGAAACAAAGCTTTTGTTAATAAGGAGGGGAAGAGTTCTATCTCCAGTACCGGAAAAAAAAAAAAAAAGGAGGGGAAAGGAGTTGAAGGTGGGGACAGAACTGGGGAAAAAAGAATCTAGTTATGTTATGTATAGACACAAATTCCCTATAATGAATGTGATCATTATACATGAGTAAAATATACTAATAAATTTAATTAAAATAGGAATTTGGTCGACAAATATAATAGTACACTGAACACAGACTAAATAATGTAAGAAACCAGAAATACATGAAATAGGAAAAGAATGGAAAATATCACACAATAAGAGACAAAGAAATAATGAACAAGTTTAACAATGTAGGCAACTAGAACTTTGAAAGGAAAAGGACATAGGGTATTATGGTTTATATCTGGATGCCACCCCCAAACCTGTGTTCAGTGATGTACTTTTTGAGAGGCGCTTGGATCATAGAGGTGTGATACTTATCAATGGATTAGCTCACTAATGGAGCACAGGAGCAGGGCCTGGAAGGACTTATCTTAGTGATGAAATTATAGCATGCATGCCACACTGGGCTGTTTGTATCATTGAAAGGTCTAAAGGTTTTTTCTTTCGCTGGCCTACTGCCATCTCTCCTTCCTTGATAACTCTTTTTGCTTCCTACTGACATGCTACAAGCTATCTCTTCTCTGCAATGCTTGTCTTCCATATCAACCTGCCTTGGAGCCAACAACTATGGACTGAAGCTTCTACAAATTGTAAGCCAAAATAAACCTTTCCTCCTTAGAGTTGTGGGTGTTGGGTATTGTATCTCAGTGAGAAAGTAACTAAAATAGATTCTACTACAGTGGTACCTCAGTTCATGAACTTGATTCCATGATCCTAGTCACAAATTGAATTGGAAAACAAGCTAATTACATTCAGTGGTTAGGTTCATTGTTGACTGTATGAGAAAATTTGATTCAGTTCCCATCCAATTTGATTTGTCACCAGAATTATGGAATCAAGTCCTTTAACTGAGGTACCACCATACCAGACACTATGTGACTATATGGTTCAGGAATTTTTAGAACTAGCTTCCACAAGCATTTTGGAAAGCTTTGGAGATGCAGACTGGAGAAGCAGCCCTACAGTGCTATGAGCAGAGCTTGATTGGAGATTCTGGTCAGCATTCAGAAGACTAGAAGTTGACAGTGACGCAGCCAGAAAAGGCTTACCAAGTTTCATTTGGGAAAAAGGAGTCCTTTGGCTACTGAACTCTAAGCTATACTTAGTACACTCTGCTATAAAATGTGTTTGTATTTTGCTCACACTCAAAGAATACTCAGGAGACTGAAATTAAGGGCAGTGGAATAAAATTGCAGAGGAAATTTTAAGGCAGCCAAATAGGCTGTGGCTTGGGTATTGTTGGTGTGGGGGAGTTAGCCAGCTCAATATTGTAAATCAGCCCAGAAAAATGATTTTAAAAGTTTTGACTTTGGCCAGAAAGGAAGCTCTGGTAAAGCTGGGGCCTACAAAGATGGAATTGGGGAGTTTGGGTGGTGAAAAGATTAGCATTAGGAACACTTAGAAAATGATAATAGAAAAGATTTCCTGAGGGTACCACAGAAACCTGAAGAACCCCACCCTTCCCAGGCTCAAAACTGCAAAGGTAAAAGACTTTGCTTTAATAAGAAAGCTCCAAGGGCCCATGCTCTAAAATGGCAGCAGAATGGGAATTGAGTCCTTGGAATTCAGCTCACATGCTCAGCTATCCAGGCTGTCAGAGGTCTCTGAAACCACCAGCAAGACATGAAAAGGTTTGGCTATTGAAGCTAGCAGTAGAACTTGGCATTATTCACAATACTGCTTTCAAATACACCTAGAAAGTAGGAGTTGTGGGGTCAGAGAGACTTTTAATTATATTTCAGAAGAAGGCTAGGCAGTGTGCCCCTAAGAAAGTAGAACATGAGGCTGTGTGAAGCAAAAAGTGCAGTGGAGACTCCAGGATGTTAGAAAAGCCAGAAACATGGAATATTTGAGGAACCCTGTAAGAAATGAGCAAAGGCATCCAAGAGACAATGAGGACTACAACCATCAGGAGTGTAGTAGGGGTTGGACTGCCCGAGTCCTTCAGAGTTCACAAGTCGCCAGATTGCCCTATGTATTAGACACAGAGCCATGGGCTTTAAGGCTGTCCTGCTGGTTTTGTGTCTTGTTTTCATCCCAATTTGTCTTTTGGAATGGAAATGTTTATCCTATGGAATTTTATGTTTGAAGTATAACTTTCTTTTCATTTTTCCATCGGCTTACAACTAAGGGTTGGCTTTAAATCTCAAAGGGACATTGGATTTCTTAGCAATGCTGAAACTGTTAGGACTTAAACAGCTCTTAGAGATGGACTTTATTTTGAATAAAGGAATGAGCATAAGTCTTTTGGGAGTCAGTGACCCAGAGTTAGGGTTTATAGCTAAGTATCTCCTCAAAGCTTCATATTCTAAGTGTGGCTTTGGGGAAGAAATTGAGGGGTGTGGCCTGGAAGGATCTATTTCCTTTTTCCCTTGATCCTTCTTTCTGCATCCTGCTGTCATGCCATGAGCTGTTGCTTCTCCTCTGCCATGTCACCTTGCCTTGGAGACAGACGACTATAAAATGAAACCTCTGCAAACTGTGAACCAAAATAAACTTTTCCTCCTTAAAGTTGTGGGTGTTTTGTGCCTCAATGGTGAGAAAGTAACTTAGACATAGGGCACAGAATTTAAGAGAGAATGACTGGAGATGTTCCAAAACTGATGAAAGATATCAACTCATTGATTCAAGAAGTTCTCTGCATTTGAAGGACCATAAATAAAACTAGTATCATAGTTCCACAGCCCTTAAAAGTATAATAAGCACATACTATGAACAAGTCTGTGCCAGTAAATTCAATTTAGAGATGGACATAACTGAAAATTTAAATAAACTAATGTATAGTAAATATAATATATAGCCTGCTAAAATATATACACACTTTAGGAAAAGAAAAACTATTTTCGTATAAATATTTTAATACGAAACTTACTGAGAACATGAGATTAATGTAAGTTACCTCTGTCTCAACAATGAGAAGAGGTACTCAAGGTGGTGGTCATGAGCTGCCAGACACTCATTAGTTTGGTGAACTGCTGCTTGGGTAACCTTGGGCATTTGGATTGCTGCAAACACATTTTCAATTTATTCTCTAAGGGCCAAAATAAGTTTTCTGACACCTTCTAAGGTCCCACATATGAGGGTAACACCATCTGTTTAAAAAAAAAATCACACTATATTTCTTTTTTAGAGGTGTGTACACATTTTCTTGGTAGACTCTAAGTTAATTCTTTTATAAAAAGCTATTCCAGAAAGAAAACTGTAAGCCCAGATGGTTTTATTGGTTGACTACTCAAAAATAAAACAATACCAATCATATACAAATTCTCAGAAAATAGAGGTGGTGACACTTGTATAAGGCCAGCATAACAATGACAGGAAAATCAGAGATATTAAAAAATAAAGGAAAGAAAACTATTATTTTTTTGTAAACAAACATAAAATATCATCAGATCAAACCCAACAATATATAAAAAGGGGCACAACAATGGCTTATAAAATTCAAGGTTTATACTTCAAAAATCAGTGTAATCTATCATATTAATAAAGGACAAAAATGCTTCATAGTTTAATAGATACCCAGAAAGAATCTGACAAAATTCATTTTCAAATTAAGATGAAAACTTTTCAGCAAATCTGGACTAAAAAGAACTTCTTCAGTCTGACAAAGGGCATGTATACAGCGGACATCAGACTTAATGGTGAAACACAAGCTACTTTCTCTCTAAAAATGGGATCAAAGCATGGCTCTCAGCTCTTATCACTCCTATTCAGCCTTGCATTGAAACATCCTAACATAAAACAACACAAAGACATTCAGATGAGAACGAAAGTATATTATATCTACTTAGAGATGACATAGTCATTTACATTTTTTTTTTTTTAAGACAGTCTCTCACAATGTAGTGCAGGCAGGCCCTGAACTCAGTTTTCCTCCCTCAGCCTCCTGAGGGTTGGTATTACAGGCTTTCATTAAGACTTCTATGGAATTTATAAAACAACTACTAGAATAATTGGCTTTTAAGAAATCTGTAGGACTACACAAAACTCAACTATACTTCTGCATATTACCTTTAAGCAATTAGAAAGTACCATTTTAAAAAATTAAAATAATGCCCAAAACATGAAACAAAGAGATGTAATATAACTATGTGGAAAACAAAATATTTGAAAGAAATTCAGGACTTTAGAGACAGATAAGCCAAGTTCATTGATAAAAGCATCAAAATTGGTATGCTGTCAATTTTCTTGCAAGCTGATCAATTTTATTCAGTTAAAACCCATCAGAATTTATTTCAGGTTTTTAGTTTTTTTTTTTTTTTTTTTTTTTTTTTTTTTTTTAATACCAGGGATTGAACTCAGGACCTTGCACTTACCAGGCAGGAGCTTATGCCACTGAGCTATATCCCTTGTTCCCCCCACTTTTTTTTTCCAATTTTTTTAACAAATTGACCAACTTATGCTGAGAATCAGATGGGAATTCTAAAAATCTAGAATGTCTGATACAATCTTAAAAATAACAAACTAGAGGAGTTACAGTATGCAATCCCAAGATTGGCAATAGCAATCAAAAATATGTGATGCTGGCAGAAGACTGATGAATAGAACAGGAAGTTTAGAAATACTATAGGGCTACAGCATATAATCATTTGAACTTTTTTTATGGATTTAGTGAAGGGTCTACAGGGTCTCACTATACAGATTGGACTCATAGTGATCCTATTTTTGGCCTCCCAAACACTGGGATTACAGGCGATGCCACCATGCCCAGTCTCATTTGCTGTCTCAGCGCACCTTGGAAGTGGGGCCGGGATGGTACGCCAGAACCCCGGGTCCTCACTGAGCTACCTGGCCAGCCCAATCATTTCAGTTTTGACAAAGGTGCCAAAGCAGCTTATGGTGGCCCTGAAAATGTAGCGCTCTTAACTCCTGCAGAGGAAAGCACAGCACAGCGCACTGGTGGCTCTAGTTGCTAGCCTTCTCGATCTAAATTTTATAGTGAGGCCACATTTGATTAAGCACAGCAGGGTTGGGAATAATGGCTCACTCCTGTAGGCTATAGGATTCCCTACAGGTCTGGCTAAAACTTTCTTAGAATGGCCCACTATCTAAGAAGCTTTCCAATCAATCCTCCATTTTCACTCCTTTGCTTTACCTTCTTTGGCCTGCTGCTTTCTTTTCATAAACATCCACTCTAGGAAATCCCTTGCACATGTAATTCTGCCTTTACATACACGTCTCCAAATACCTACATTAAATAAAAGGAATAGTGTGAAAATGTGTCGAAGTTCAAGTGTTTTATTCATTGCCTGGTGGACAAAGAGGATGTCATCCCGAGTGGTATGTGGCCATGGACGTTCACTGGCGTAAGACAGTACTCAAATTGCTAGATTCCACCAGTGATGCTGGGAAAACATCCTGGGGAGAATATGCAATGCATATGCAGTGATCCAGGTATCAGAATGAAATTGAGAGAGAAATGTCTAAAAGAATAGCAGGGTTGAACCGGGGATACACCTCAGAGGCACAGTGTCTGCCTGGCAAGTGCAAGGTCCTAAGTGTAATTCTCAGTATTGAAAAAAAAAATTAGCAGGGTTGGGTGATCATTGCTATATTCCTGTGCAGAGATAAGAAAGTGAAAAACTTGAGCAGTTAAATCATACTGTGAAAGCTGAGTTGCCAGCTTACAATGAAGCCCTTACTTCTTGATGAGAAAGAACCAGTACAAGTGAGCAGCTGACCAAAAATATGCTCATTAGAAGCAGAGTTCTACAGACATTTTAATCCTTTTATGCCTAGTGTTCCACTTTAGGAATACCTGTAACACTATAATATTTTTTTTCCTTCAAACTGTTACTTCTTGAATTTTTCCAAGTAACATGTATGAATTTCTATAAAAATTGCCCACTTTGATATGAAGGGTTAAATTCTCAGTTGAAGTAGGTCTATGTTAAGGATAAAAATATGTTCATAAAGGTGCATGAACAGTGGTCACCACAGAGGCAGAAACAAAGGCTATGTAATGGGCTTTCTTTAACTACAGTCAATCTAGCTACAATGTTTCTGAATGCCCCATGTGTTAACTGCTCAAAAAGCAAATCAGCAAGAATAAGGATAATCCTAAAGGCTGGTCAAATAGCTCTGTGAATTAAAGTAAAGCACCTTCAAGCAGGCAAAGGGGTGAAGTTCGATCCCTGAGCTTGCCGTGCCAGTCCTGCTTATGGGGTGCGCTGAGACGGCAATTGAGACCGGACGTGGTGGTGCGCACCTGCAGTCCCAGCTCTTGGGAGGCTGTAAACAGGTGGATCACTACAAGTCCAATCTAATAGTGAGACCCTGCCTTACCTAAATACAAAAAAAGAAGACAATGCTAAAAACAAGGTAGATATCACAATTTAAGGTTATAATTTAGAAACTATGATTTGTCTGAGGTTAGATCAATAAAGTCATAAACAGATAAATAATCCCAAAGCAATAGGAATTCTTAGAATGGTTATGGGAGCATAAAATGTACTTTCTTTGGAAAACATTTTGGCATTGTTTGACTGGAGATAAGTGTATCCTATGAATTAATAATTCTGCTTCTTGGTATATGTCTAGCAGAAATGACAAGGAACATGCAAAACTGTTCACAGCAGTATCATTTATAAAAGCCTTCAGTGGCAAACAAAATATCAACCATAGAATGGATACAATGTGGCACATTTATATACTGGACTACTATAAAGCAATGAAAATTAACAAAACATGGTTAATGTATTATGACCTTATAAGATTTTAAGTCAGACACACAAAAAATTTATATAATGATTTACTATGTAAAGCCCAAATTAAAGGCAAAATTAAAAATTATCAAGAAACACATGCTTAAGCATAAGTCTACACAAAGTAAATATATGAACCTGAGGTTAGAATGAGGGTAAAGGGTAGGCGATCAGGAGGCGACAAAAGACAGGCTTCTGGAGTAGCAGTAACATTCCATCTCTTGCCCGTATGGTGGCTACACAGACATCTAAGCTGAAAATGTTATGGCGTATACTTCTCTGTAGGCATTTTTCGCACAAAAAATATTAACCAAACAAATGTGTCAGTCTTCTTTGATATTAAGAAACTTAATATTTGATTAATCTTTTTGAGTTATTTTCATTAAAAATGGTAAGCAGCTCACATTAAGAATAATTAGGCAGATGGGATAACTCACACGAGACCAACAAGTCACAAAGAGCCTCCCTTTGTTTCAAATTATGTAACTTTTCTGGCAGCAGTACTTGGACAGACTATTTAGAAGCAAGATTTCTAGAACTGAAAGATGAATGAATCAAAGATAGGAAAGCATTTTAAAATGGAAATAAGACAAATTCTGCACATGTAAACAGGAAGTAGGAGAAACTACATAATTAACGTTAAGTAAAAAGAATACCATGATGCTGAATTTAGTGGAGGTTGAATGAAACTCTACAAAGATAGGAAGATTTACTTGTATGACTTGATAATCCAGAACAGCCTATGAATTACTTGACAAGAAAAGGAAATCAAACTAGCATTATAGCAAATGGGAAGAATTTGACATGGGAATTTAATTGCAGGAATATGGTATTAAGGGTATTAGTCAATGTTGTTTAAAATTACCAATCCCCAACCCCAAATTCAATGAACTTAATCTTCAAACTTCTAAAAAAAAAAAAAAATTAAGGCACTGTCAATTCTTGGCCACCATTCTCAAGCAACTATTCATTACTGTCTGATCATTTCCCATTTCCCTAGAAAGTGTTCTCATTTTTCACAATGACTATTCCAAAAACTTTACCTTTCTTGAAACTACTGACACCTATCCTGCTTACCAAACACCCTGAACAATACCATTATCTACTTCAAGAAAGAAACACATTTTTTTTTTTTTTTTTTTTTGGTCTTTTTCAGGCAGGGTCTCACTATGAAGTTAAATCTTGCCTTGAGCACACTTTGTAGCCCAGGCTGGTGTTGATCTTGCAATGATCCTCCTGCCTCAGCCTCCCAAAAGCTGGGATTACAAGCATGTGCCACCACACCCAGCTCACAAACCATTCTTAATTTTGGGATAAAATACCTTTAAATTTAACCTCTTCCACCTTTTCTCTTTCCTGCCACAAATAAAAAAAATACTTCTAACCAAACTAGTGGTTTTCTCTCTCATGTCCCAGACTGTATCACCTCTCCTCCCAAACCTGTTTTCTGCTGACATTTCCTAGACTGGTCAGCCAGGACCCTAGAAGTCATCCTTGACTTGTTCTCCAATGACCACATCTAGCATATTCTAAGTCTCTTGGATCTTATCATCTCTGTTGCCACCCTAAGTACTTCAATCATCTGTCACTTATTCTAGCAGCCTAACACCCCTTAATGTTACTCCAAGTAGACTTCGAATTCACTGTCTACTTTGTAGTCACCAGTTGGTGTTCCAGTTAATTCTTCAGTTGCAATGCCTGTGGAATAAAATGCTAACTCTTCAGTATGGTTCTAAAGACACTTCTCATGATTTGCTCATGCTTGCTGTGATTTATTTCTGGCCATCTCATTACATGGTTTGGAACAAGCACTTTCAGATATTCACATACCTGACACTTGCCTGAGACTCTCCACCTCATTTCATTTATCTGTCAGGGAACACCTCAAATATTTCGTTATTTTGCTTTGGAGGCCTTTCCTGACTTCTTACACTGTCTCTGTGCTGTTAGCCTTCAAACATAACTTCTATAGTGCTTTAATTTATTTGTATACTCAGACAATGTGGCTATTCACTGTTGTTACCTCAATACTCAGTACCCTTCAAATTCTGTGGTCAGCAAAAAAATTGTTATTGCATATAATATACACTAGACACATAAAACATTAGCAATAGTAAATGTGATCCACTATCTGGAATGGTCTAGATAAGAAGTTCCTATGTAATTTTATTAAAGTTACGATTTTCATAGTTACAAATAAAGATACTCTAACATTAATAGCTGTTACACATCATGATTTAAAGGTTTTTCTTTTATACTGTTCTAAGGTCAGAGAGGTGAATGGGGAATTCTATTATCCCTGAAGATATCCATATGCTATTTTAAGAGTAGTATTGAAAAACTACCCCAAAGGTAGGATGAATAGGAAATTTATCAAAAAGTTAACACACTACATCCACAAGGACCATTTATGTAAATTCTATAAAATTTCAGAATTACAAAGTTCACAGAAGACAGAAGAAATAATTATACTTTATAAATATTTTAAAAAGATGACTTTGTACATACTATTTTTTTTCTCAAAGAAAAAGAGCAGCTGGCCTTATATTAATAAGAAAAAGGTATTGATAACTAGCCTTTTAAAAGAAGTGTCTGAAATGTTCATTCAAAGCTGGTATTCATCCTTTATTCAGGGCACAGACTTGAAAAAAAAAAAAAAGCCAGAGATTACAGCTGCATGCTACTGCCAAGCCAGGGAGAACATAAATTTGCTTAATAAACCAATGAGTAAAGACAAACAAAACCCTTATTCTTTGTCTTGCAAGGGTCTATGCATTCTGTTTGGTTTTAGTAAAATGATTTTCATCAATTATATAACTTAGACATTTCATAATTTTATATTCTATTTCATAAATTCAATACAGAAAAGCTACCTTTAAATTCTGATTTTTGCATAATGAATAACTGCACTGATTTATTCACATTTTTCATTGCCAACCTTATGGAGATAACATATTTTAAGGGACTTTTAAATGTTTTCAAACTCCTGTTCTTTACATTTTTCTAGGTAACATATAGTAATTTCATGCAAAAATTCCAATCCCTCCCCAATCTTTGGTATAAATGGGTTAATAACATTCACCTTTTTCTTGGAAGAATAATTTCCATACTTTCTATTTATTAAAACACCCAGTTTCAATGAAATTAGAACTAGTTTTATATTCATTCTTACTGAGATTAATGAAGATGTTTTTAAAATGAGCAATAACTAGGAAGAAATAACATTAAGATCCCTAAAAGACAGAAGAAAAAAGTGGGTATTTCAGAACCTATTTATAAAAAGAGATTGTGGGTCACCTATTTAATACATGCTCCAACTGTTTTGAGAGTAATCCATCTGGCAAGCTAAACTAGATACAATGTACAACAGTATGGTATTGATGATAGCTTACAATAAAAGAAGTGTAGAAATTCAGAAGAAATATGAACTCCAGCTGTGGTAATCAGCAAAGATTTCATAAAAATATGGGTGTGAGATGGTTACTGAAGAACACGGAAGCAATTTCTAAAAGTAGAAATGGAGGGAAGTGTTTCACTTATACAATGCAACCCAAAAGGATATTATCCTTATTTATCCGTTTAATATATATTTTTTTATTTTATTGAGAAATAGCAATGAGACAGTTTCAAAAGTGATTAATAGGACAGTTTCAATAATTAATACATTGTACTTTGTTTTCTTCTTAGTGGTTATCCATAGTACAAGATGCAGACAGGATATCCTGTCCAAATATTCTTAGTACAAATCTTTCTTATTGAATTAAGCAAAAGTAGTTGTACATCTATCCTAAGTATTCTGTATATACAGATACAAAATGGTCCTTCCTTTGTATCCCCCTTTTTTGTTTAGTCCTGTCAGAGATGGGTATTCCATTGGTATCTAAATACTATAGGTCCATGAATTCAGCAAATCAATCCAACACAGTCTAGCAGTACACAATAGTAGTGGGTTATACACAGGATTGGCAATGTCAGAAGCTGTTGACTTGAGCCTGTCACTTATTTTATCTTTTAACAAACATTTATAATATGCAAACATTTTAGAAGCCACCCAATCTTCCTAAATTTTATGACAGCTTAAAATAGTTTATGAATCAGAAGCTTATCAATGTCCTTTAGAGGAAGACACAGAGACACACTTTCCACAATGACTGCATTTATTTGCTATTTTTTCTTTTGTTGCACCACTAGTAGGAAGAAGGGAAGCAATGCTGCCACAAATACCAAAGGGGAGGTATTTTGGTTCTCTGGCCAGTTGATGTTTATAAGCTAAGTTACCCCAAAGAACAAATAAAATCTTTTATTAAAGATATTATGAATGTTTCTGAATTCAAACTGAGTTGCTAACTCTAACTGAACCTGGTTCATTATTTTTATTTAATAAAAATACAGGTTATTAGTTATTTGTCCAAATAACCCTAAATTAACAAACCTACCAACTGACCACCTGCCACCTATGTACTCCCACAATGCTACATGAATTTACTCATCTCAAAACAGTTATAAGACAACAAGCATTTATTTTGCTCATAAGTTTATTGATCATGGGGCCAGGGAGATAGCTCAGTAGAATAAGTGCTGGGCTGGGTTGGTTTGCTCACCTGTCAGCCAGCCAGTGACATGGCCTGGCTGATCTAAGATGGTCTCACCAGGGATGACTCTTCTCGAGATTTCTGATCCAGAGGAGGCTACCCTGAGCTTATCTTTAGGACAGAGACAGGTTCTGAGTGAGACCAAAGCTTACAAGTTAACTTGAGGTCTAGGTTTCAAACTGCCACAATATCATTTTTACCACATGCTACTGATTAAATCAAGTCTTAAGAGCTCTGAGATTCAAGGGAGTGACACTACTTCATGGGAAGAGCTGAACCTGTACACAGATACTGGAAAGGCTGAAGATGGCAAGTTACTTTTAAAATCAACATACCTAAACCTTATTTCATCTTTTGAAATAAAGTAATCTGATTTTAATGGTCTTTTCTGTCCACTTTTGAATCTGACAATATATTATACAATATAATGTCACTGGGTGTGGTGGAGCATGCTTACAATCACACTCAGGAGGCTGAGGCAAGAGGATTACAGTGAGTTCCAGGCAAGCCCGAGCTACACAGTGAGTTTGAGGCAAGTGTACACAGCAAGATTCTGTCTCAAGAAAAAACATTAAAAATATATGTAATGTTAAGGCACAGTACAATAAAATCATATGGCAAATTGAGACTTTTAAGAGCATAAAGAGCAATACAGATTTTGTAACCTTAGGAAAAAAAGCTACATAAAACTACTATACAATACTAGGCAGTATGAATACTTTAAGAGACTATACTGATAAAGTTGTTTTTTAAATTTTCATTTATTGTCTATATACTTAGAGCCTAATCTATAGTGTTTGATGAACTACCAGAAATAATTTTATACAAAGGACAAAACCCATGAACTTTTAAAATGAATCATTTATTAAATCAGACTGTTATTCTTAACAGTTATGTAAGTTACATGTATGTTTAATTCAGAGTATTTCACATGAAAAAAAATTTTAAACTCCTAATAGGCAAGCAAAATTGTACCACACAATATTGTACGTGGGAAAAGGGTACTGCTAAACATTCAAATAAGGCAAGTATTTAAAACAAAGAATAAAAAATTTAAGCATTCCTTTAAGAGAATTCAACACTACAAGCTAAATGTACTTTCTGAGTGTACTCATATATTCAAGGCAGTTTTTGTTTTTTTTTAAAAAATCAGGAAATGGAATAAGGCTCATTAACAGATACAGCTGCCCTCAAGATTTCAACCTCAGTTGCTTCCTTTAAATTAAAATTCACAAAGTGCACAATTAACATATATAAAAAAACTGAATCTGCTATTCTAACGACAGCTGTCCATGCTTAATACTTAGTGGTTTATTGGACCAAATTATGTCTTTTCAGGAAAAAAAAAACAAAAGATAAGCCACTGTAAAACATTTATTTTCAACTGTATGCTAATACTTTTCTTCTTAGAAACCAAAAATTATGGAGAAAGGGGTTATTTATTATAAGGAATAGAAAGCAAAACACTAGAATGACCAAACATTTTCAAAGAACAAGCACCACAAAGGACATTTGCATTCAGTTTTGAAATATTTATCAATGCACTTTTTTTACTCCAACCAATCTACTTCATCAAATTCTGAATCATCTTCAGAGTCACTATATTCCACAGCAATACGTCGAGAGAGGATGGTGGCAACATCATTTTCAATGCGTTCATGCTTAGCTTCTTGCTCACGCTGCTCTTCTACTTTGCGTAGCTGAATACCTGATTAGTAAATGCAAACCATTTATTTTAAATCAAAATGTTAAACACTAGATATTATTCTTTCTGAAGTAAAACCATGTACATATAAGTAGTACTAATTGGAAAATAAAAAAGTTACTAAAAATGAATTTGAAGGAATCATTTTTAAGAGGCCATCAAATCTTTCATTATGTTATCATCTGTGAATGAGTTTGTGCTATCTACAGTTTATCCATCATGGTCTACTGTACCTCCCTGCTTACCATCCCTAAAAAGTTAACCAAATGAAACTTTTCTTCTATAACGTCTATGAAACACTGCTGTGTATGGTTTCTGTTGCTTCATTGTCTCTTGTAAGTGAAGGAAAAGCACCACTCTTTGTTCTATATTCTTGGTGCTTAGAATATAATAGCTGCATATGAAACGCTCATAAAATAAATAAATAAATATGCGAAGTCTTTCTTTGGCTATTAAGGAAAAACCTTAATCTTTTATAGGAATCTGGTAAAACAAATGATAATCAAAACAAACAGCTTTAACACTGAAGAAAGTATCATTTTTAAAGGGGTTAATATTTACATAAAGCATAAGCGATTTTAATTCATATTTTATAATTAAGTCTGATCTACACATTTTACAAAAATATTTTAAGAATCCTCACTAAATAAAAAAATGAAATCATTCTGTTATTTGTATTTCTTGAAAATGTTCTAATATATAAGTTAGATCTAGTTTTACTTTCTAAATGGTATTTATGCAGAAATATAATCACTTCAAATTTTATAATGACAAATGTATTACTGTCTTAAATATTTAGAAAATCTCCAGCGTTGCCCTAAAATGACTTCCATGATCCTGAGAAATTACCTTTTCGTATTGCTTCCAGTAGTACACTCCTGGCATCACTGATTACAGGTAGGGTTGATGGATGACGCTTTGGCTCAGAAGCAGATATAACTTGTGATGGAGGAGATGGAGGCATTAATGGAACATGGGGACCTGGGGCAGTAGATGGAGTTGGATGTAGCCCAGAGGGAGGATGAGTAAGAGCTGCAACTGTGACAGGTGATGATGGTCGAATGCCAGGTGGAGGCAGAGGAGGCGGTGGTGGGGGTGGAGGCAGCCCCTGGACTTCACCTTGTGGGAGTGGATGAACAGGTACAGTCTCACATACTGGGGCAGCTCTAGCTACTGGTGGAGAGGGCTGTACTAGAGGAGGTGCAATTGGAGGAGGAGCCGGGTGAAGAACTCCAGGGGCAATCTGGAGAGGAGCTGGAGGTGGTGGTACTGCTGGAGCTTGCAAAGCAGTGGCTGGAGGTGGAGGTGGGGGAGGTACTGGTGGGGGAGGAGTTGAAGTCATTGAAGCTCTTAATGAAGAAGTTGACAAGGCAGATGGAAGAGGTGGTGGAGGAGGTGGGGGAGTGGGGCTCACAAACACAGGTGTTCTGCCTGTAGCTGGTGACTGAGGACGATTTTCTATCAAACCTGTAGCAGAACTGAAATGATAAAGAAATCCTAGCAAGTTATTAAAGACAGGAAAACTAAAAGAAGAAACAAGAGAAACTATAAATATCAGTAATTACATCAAAAATTAACATGTTCCTCTAGAAATTTTATATTATTTAATATTATTTTAAAAAAATGAGAACTATAAGTACATCAGTAATAAAATTAGTAGGTGGTATTTCCTTTTATAATATTCTAAACGGTTTCATGATCTCATGTAACTTTCACATCCACTCAAGCATTTTATGTTTACTTTGATAAATATAATGTTCAATTCTACACTGTTTTGAGGTTCTGTAATGACTGAACATTTATCATACTGCAGTATTTGTAACAATGTGCATGGCTACTATGATGCTGTATACACACTGCAGCTATGAAGCTGCATCATACATCATTTCAGTGAAGTAAGAAGCAGCTAATTAAAATCACAAAGGAAAGTTATATCTCTCTTCCAGAGGCTGGAACAGCAAATGCCTCAGTGGTAGAAGGCAGTAGATGGAGTTGGATGTAGCTCAGAGGGAGCTATAACATTGATTTCTGGTTCTTTATTAGAAATTTTCCTTCATCTTTTTCTATTAAAACTTTTTAACTTGGATAACTGACCAGATGAAATTTAAAACAGCTTTAGATAGATCATTATAAGGCTATTAGGTTATTGCTTTTGAAGTTCTTACAGTATTTTTCTTAATATCAAATTAACATTCATAACCACATCTTTGGTTCCCATTTCTTAGACCTCTATCATATTTCAAAAAATTCTTGCTTTTTCTTAATACACCATTCATGATATGCTTCACAACAAAATTATAATAAAATAAAACACACTCATTCTTTAAATTCTCATTAGCCAAATTTTCCCAGGATGTGTTAACTCTAATTACACGACAGCAAATTATATCCCACACATCTAAATGCTTTTGTAAGTAGTTTTACTGAAATACAGCACATTCATTTGTGTGTGTATATGGTTGCTTTCACACAACACTGAAAGAATTGAGCAACTGTAACAAAAACCATGTACCCAGAAAGCCCAAAATATTTACTACATAGTCTTTCAAAACTAAAGGTTACTGATCCCTCACATAGAATATCATATTCTCACTCTGACATACCTGATACAGGTAGGTATGGGTTTCACATCTCCTGCTCCGTGCATGGGTGGAGGTGGCGGAGGTTCATGTGGTCTGACTAAGACCCTTTCCTCGGCTCTAGTCAAAAGCTCACTCATCTGACTAAATGGCAAGGCAGAAAGTGAGTAAGATCCATCCATATGATCCACATATGTTTGTGGTCTGAAAGAAATAAATACAGATGTATTTTCTTGAATTGGATATATAACACATATTTAAAGATTATCCTCTGAATGTCAATGTTTTAATTAGTTTTTAAAACTTGAATAATTATTATAGTTACACAACTTTTTAACATAAACAATGCTATTCACAGTATAACTTACCTTGCTAATTAGGTTTATTATGACTACCATTATTACTTTATATTTCTTTTACCATTTTAAAACATGAAAATAATTTATAGCAAATCATGTCAAAATTATCACCATCTATTTAATTTTTTCTTTACAAGATATTGTCACTGATGAAAAGAATATGAAAACCATAATTGTCTAAGAGTTAGATGTGTTTTCTTACTTACGACTTCCAAAAGTCTTACACCAAGGAGGAAGGCATCCTCCATTCCAACACCACAGAAATGGCTGATAAATGCTTTGGTCCTTTCAGTGTTTCACAGTACAAGAATATAGTGCTTGGGAAATACAGTAACCTGTGACTGAGATCACACTTAAGCAAAATTTTAGCTTACTTATGTGAGGTTTGTATTTATTGACTGCTGTGCATCTTGCAAAAAAAAATTGGATTTGTCAGATGTGCACAGGCAAATAAGAAATTATCATATTTATAATAGCAGGTTGGATACAGACCTTAATTATGTAGCTGTAGTAGAAATGTTTGCCTACAGATCATTAAATTTTTATCTCAGTTTTCAGTTTGAATAGTAAAGGCAGTACCTTTCAGATATGTATTCCTCTTATAATGAGCCAAGGTATTTTACACTTCTGGCCAATAACATACAGAAGAAAACAGTAAGCTCTTTTCCATTAAAAAATCAACATGACAAGACACAAATGAATTTCTTCAGAGATACACGCCAATATGTGTTTGCTATGGTGTCATGTTACTTAGATTAGGGCCCTGGTCAATACGAAAGGCAAAGGATCTATATGTACTTCTGTAAAAGAAGAGCAATTTTGTTTGATAGTTCTGACTCATCTGAGGTAGGAAAAGTGGCATAAGAAGCCAGAGAACAGAAAAAGGAAAAAATAGAATCTTTTTCTCAACTCCTATTTGCAAAAGAGCAAAATCAGTTCAAAGAATTTCTCAACCCTATTCTGCTATGCAATTCTAGTAGAATCTGTCTGAAATACTGAGGGAATTGACAATGTACAAGAAAGCTGAAAGAACCCTGAAAAGCATTTAGTCCAACCACTTCTTTCTCCAAATGACAGATACAAGCCTACATACGAAAGTGACTTTCCCAAGGTAAGATTTTACTAGGCTCAGTGACCAGTGTTTTAAAATCATCTTTCTATTTACAAGAGGGTTTTTCAGTTCAATGATTCAAGGATCCACCAGTTAAATATGCAAATATCACAAAATAAGCACTGTTGTATCTAAAAAAAATAGAGACCTTGTTTCAAAATGTGTAGCTGGGCCATTAGCAACTTCAATATGCTTATGTAAGAGGTTCGCATCATCTTCAGCCAGCTCTGGACCCTGAGCCAGCTTCTGCCACTCTCTCCGTCTGTCATGAGGTGCTCTTGGCACTTTCTCTGGTTCATGAGGACGATCTAGATTTTTCTGCTATAACAAATTTATGAAACAAAGCCAAATTTTTAAGTTTTAAAAGAGGTTACAACAAAATCCTAACATCAATATTAAAAAGAAAAACAATGCATCCTTCAACACAAAACAGGGTCTTCACAAACAGAAAAAAGTATTTTCAATAGGGTAGAAAGTATCAAAAGGCTAGAACAGATATAACAAAGATTAAATACCCAAAGAGGGATGACAGCACACCTGAATGAAGCGAGGCAGGTGGCATTTGGCGAACTAGATATACACATCCATCTAAGGAACTCTAACGTACAAAATTCAAAATTCCTGTGCTTGGCAAACAAAATGGGCCCACAGACATAATTTTGCTTGCTAATCATCAGCTTTCAAACTCTGGCTAGAACACAGAGGCACTGTCTGGCATGGAATATGGTAACAAGAGGATATTATAAGGCTGAGGAAAGTAGGATAGTTACAGAAAAAAACAGAGGAATGATGAAGACAGACTTTGCATGCTTCAAAACTCTGCCTGAATCCAATTTGTGTTTTCCTTTTATATTTCCAGTTATTATTAAAATGAAAAAAGAATATCCAAGTGAATTTTATTAGAAAGTGGAAAATGACAATAAGCAGATAACAGAAATACCGGGAGACTATAATCTTTCCAAAACATTTAGGATAGCTCTATGGCATGAAGATAGCAGTTTAATTTATTTACTGTACCAGTATCTGTACTGTATCCCCTTATTTCTTTGTACTGGAATCCCTTTGTGTTCCCTAGTCCACTCAACTTCTAATTATTCTTTAAAATTCATCATAAGCTTTGTTGCAAGTGTTTACCATCCTCTCTTCTGGCTAAAGCAGAGGCTGTTTGTGCTACTCAAACCCTACAAGCATAACTGTTATAGCACTTATTATACCATATTACACTAATCTAATTGCTATCTGCCCTCCATTGATGACCTCTGTAGTTACAAAAGTTTGCATATATAGACCCAACAAAACACAACTATCAAAAGTACAGGATTAATATAGGTCCACATATAAACAAAACATAAATATACAAAATTAACTTTAATTTTAAAATCTCCTCTAATACCTTCTGCTTCCTCTTTTCCTTTCTCTTATCCTCTGTATCTTGTAACATTTTTTCTTTCCACAGATCAAAGAAATACGAAGGATTGGTATAAAACTTCAAGCCTTCTTTACCATCATCTCTGCAATATACCATTTAAAATGTATTAGTAAGACAGGGAGGCAATCAGAAATTATTTTGAACAAATATGTTACCTCTCATATTAAATATATAGCCATGTTAAAAATTTTGCAAAACAGAATATTATAGCAATACAAAATCTCTTTCAAATCAGAAAGGAAATTAAAGAAGAAAACAAGATACTTTTCAGAGTTGGAATTAGTAACAGTTAAAGTACAACTGGACAATTTGCACCCTTAACTTCTGCTGAATACCAAATTTTATACAGTCCTTTTGAGTAATTTCACTAATTATAAATAATTGCTATCATTAAAAATCTGAAAAAACAGTAATATATTTGGAAGAGAAATTTTAGTTTCTGCCAAGACTCTCTTTGCTATCTTACTAAGTCCAAAAAAGACCACCTAAAAGTCACCTTAATAGTAACATTTATACCCAATGACCTGCATGTGGATTAACAGTTTCAAGCAACTATTTGAATACTATTATATTCAAAGTGTGTATTGTGCATCTTAAATTACCAACTTAACAATCATGGAAGAATTCCCAAAAAAATGCTAATTCCAGATTTTTGTTTGTTTCGTTTGAGACAGGGTCTCACTATGCGGTTTAGGCTGGCATTAAGCTCACTTTGTAGCCCAGGCTGGTCTTGAATTCACAACAATCTTCCTGCCTCAGACTCTGGAGTGCTATGATTACAGGTTATGCCACCATGCCCAGCTTTAATTCTAGATTTTAAGTTGTAACAAGCATTTTAGAAACAGATTAACATTTATTCTTTATGTGACAAGTTAACATATATTTGTTATCAAGAATAACTAGAAGCAAAAATGGTAATATTCACTGTTTTATTTTTCAAAGAAGATTAGTAACTCCTTGACTATTCAAATTAATAGGTGTGCCAAGTGGCTTTTCTTAATAATACTTGTTAAAATAATTCCCTTAAATAGATTCTGACTTTTGTATACCAAAACACTAGGAATTCATCTACAGTGAAAGAAGCAAAGATTTTCTAAAGAAAGGTAGGGACAGCTCTGTGTTGACCAAAAGCCCAACAAAATAAGGAATGTTTAGAGATTTAACACTGAAGCCTGAAGTATGAGATAAACAACAGACCTTATTTATTAACCTACTAACCTATAAGGAGTGAGTATATTGAGAGGTGGAGGCTGTTCACAAATATCATATGTCTCCTGTAATGGAATAGGCAAAGTCTTGCGGTCAAAAAGTTGCTGATCTTGAATTGTAGAACTTCGGAAAGCTTTCCTCATTGTTATATCTTGCAGAGACACTGAAACAAAAACAATTCATATTTTATTTTCCAAAGATGATTTATCCATAAGGACAAATTTGTATTCTGTAATTTTTAAAAGTTGGCATGGATCAAAAGGCTGTGATCACAGTGAAGAATTAACCAAGAACCATTTCAAATGCTCTATCATTACATTTGCTGCTATCAATCCTACCTTATTTTCCCAGTCAGATAAGTTTTAATGTAACTTGTGATTTCACTAGATCCTGATTAATGAAACATACCTATACAGATCTTCCCACCAAATGCATGTTTTTGTTTTCTTTATGAACTGTCATTCTTGCCCCCACTACCTTAGATTGATTCTCTCTGTCTCTCTCTCTCTCTCTCTCTTTGTATTTAGCTCAGGGTCTTACAGGTTCTCACTACACAGACTGGACTCGTAGTTGTGATCCTCCTATTTTCAGTCTCCCAAGTGCTAGGATTACATGCACACGCCACCACACTCAGTTTCAATTGCCTTTCAGTGCACCATGGGGCAAGGGCCAGCAAAACACACCTGGAATCAGACCCCAGCTACTGAGCCTACCTAAGCAGGTGCTTTAGTCTGTTGAGCTACCTGGCTGGCCCTCACCACCTTAGATGTTCTTCTTCTCCCCATCTTCTCTTATTCCTTCTCTTTAGCTTATAACCAACAACTCTCAAAGACTTACCTGGTCATGAGTGGCATTCTGGGTTTAACACAGTTGACTTATTATACACACTATAAATATTATACATGTCTATAAAGGTAAAACAAATTTAAAGAATTTTATAGAGTAGTGGGTGATCTATATTACTCTATATTTTGAAAATCTTTTATCTGTACTATAAGGATTGCTACCTAATCTTAACTTCTCAAAGACTGAGACTGTTTTGTAGATCAGTATTCCCAGTAACTGGCACAGTTCCATCACATATATAATTTAAAACCAATACCATTTACTTTTGGGAGTGCTTACAATTAAATCAAGGAATGTATGTGGGTCTAGCCAAATAAAGAGAATTTTCCTAGCACGCAAAAAGATCTGGGTTCTAGTCCCAGGCACCTTGGAGAGAAAAGGATCAAAATATTATATAACCTTAACTCTTACTGATTTTTCACATTTAGAAAGTAACTTTTGACATATTTAATAAAGCCTTAAAACAATTGTCATAACAATTCCTAAACTATTCTCTTTAAAAGAGATCTCTGCCATTCTTACACGTAAAATTTGTTCAACGTAAAGATTAGGACCTGTGGCACAGATGCAATGAGACTGGCTCTACAGCAGTCACATAAATGCATTTCCACTGATTTCACTGACACACAACTTGTAACATACATAAAGACCACAATAAAATTAAGAGAAGGAAGGGTTTTCTGCTCATTATTACTTAACAAACACATACCATAGGAGGTAGGTGCTTTCACATTTCTAACTGATCTTTATAACAAGTAAAGAACAAATACTATTCTATTTTTATATACAGTAAAGTCAAGCCTAGAAAATTACTAGTCTGGGGGCTGGGGAGATAGCTCAGTAGAATAAGTGCTTGCCTTGCAAGCGCAAGGGCTTGAGTTCAATCCCTGATTCCGCAAAATAAATAAATAAATAAGCAAACAAACAAACAGAACTAGCCTAACAGTTAATTAGCAACAAAACCAGAACAAAAAAAACACTGATCCATCTTTGGAGCTACTGCTTGTGCCCCACTGTTCTCATCTAGCTGTCAGAAGCAGCCTGCTTTCTGCAATCAAAATGAACCAGTTCTTGTCACTATTCCACTCTATGTATAAACCCCAAGTACTTATAATTCTTGTTATTAACCCTAAGCATGCAAATAAAGCAGAACACAGGGCTTAATCTCCCAACTCTGCTGTTAAATGATATAAAGAGCATCTATGGTAACGAACATTACATACTCTTCTATCTTCAACACCTGTCATTTATCACTTGTATTACTGCTAACAGACCAGTGTAACAAATTCCTTCCATGCTAATAACTGATACTATTTAAATAATATATAATACCTAAGCACAATATTTATAAATATAATTGAATTAAATATAACTATACAAGCTTTTGTTCATAACTCATTCGTTACACATTTCCTAAGTTATACTGGTAGTTTCAATGGCAATAAAAACATTGATATCACAGTCTACAACTTGAGTTTCAATATTTAGGTTAAATAACCCTTTTGAACAACTTCCCCTAGGCAATTTGAAGTTAAGTGGTTCAGCTTTTAGATTCAGAATTCTTTTCTACTACTTTACATAATCATAATTTTAAAGGAAATTATACATAATTCTGAAATACATATAATGTTAAATTTTGTTACATATGAAAACTGTCACTGGTATTACCAGATGACATGATTTATAACTAAATATGAGTGATATTCAGAAGGAGAAATTTGGGTCATAAAAAATATATTTAAAGTGCAGATAGCCACAACATTTTTTAACCACTAACACTTATTTTAGAAGATATACAATGGTTTATAAGCAGATGAAAAGATATTACATGTCACTAGTCATCAGTAAATATAAATACAGGCTATAATCTAAGTGAAGACTGGAAAAACAATGCTAAGTAAGAAAAACCAATCACAAAAGACTACTTCATTATTCACTCATATGAAATATCTAGGATAGACTAATCCAAATATAAAAAAAGTAGACTAGTGTCCTAGTCTACTAGGAAGAGCGGACAGAAAATAAAGAATGAATGCTAAGGAGTACAGATGGGTCTGCTTTAGGAATGATAAAAGAATTCCAAAATCGACTGCAGTGATAGTGGCATAACACTGTCATATACAGTAAGAAAAGTTGCTCAACTACATGCTTCAAATTTAAATAGATGAGGTATATATGAAATAAACAGCTTTGTTATGTCTTGTATCCAGCACTATGAGTTTATATTTCTTGCAGAAAGTATAAACTCTGCATGGTATTTTTCTTTCCTTATTTACATAATAAACTAGATCATGTCAAAAACAATTTGTTTCATCACCAATATGTGCACTTTTGAACTTTTTGCTTTTCCAGTCACATCCTTTAACATTTTCATTGTATGAATTAAAAATATTATCACACAAAACCACTCTGAAGGAGGGTTATAAGATAATTCAGATTAAGCAATTTTCTCTACAGTAGATAAGTGAAAATTAATTTTTGGCAGTTCTACTTCTTTTTGTGAATTAGAAAAAAGAAGTACCTGGGAAACATCAACATTCTATGAAGGCATAAAAAGTACTTTTATCAGTACAATTTCTATCATCGTTTGACCCTGCAATGTGGCTTTTGAACCTAATAGCCCTGACTTAATCTTGCTCAATGCAGTACCAATTTTTTTTTTAAAGGGGGGGGATTTTTTTTGGCTAACTTGCTTTTGAAATGTTCATTTAAAGTTGGCAGTGACATTCAGCCAAATGACTAGACTTAACTAGCTCAATATATACACAAAAACTTTCCAGGTACACACAAAAACATGCTCAAAGGAGCTGCACTTTAATGTAATGAACGACTCCAGGTAGTCAAGTAATTTTTACTTCAAAGACAAATGCATATGCACAAATCATAAAGAAGAAAGAGAATTGAAGAAAAGGTCTGTTTAAAAGGTTGTTCAATTAAGAACTAAACAGTTACAAAAGAGATAAAAATGGTAGAAATAAAAAGCTAGCCTGATGGCACTTATAGAACATACACATGAAAGATTATGGATAACAAAAATTATAATAAATTCATATTTAATAATGTTCTTAAATATAGATTATCTAAATCTAGATACAACTTATCTAATTCTAAAAATATATGTGAAGAGGAAAATATAATATGAATAACTTACATTCTTCCTCTTTAGGGTCAAGCTGTGTTACACTAACAGATAAGCGGTCCACACGTTCCTGCAATGAATTGACTCTGAAGGAAAAACTATGTGCTTCATTGAATAATTCCCCAAATATATCTTCAGCATATTTACCTAAGCAAAAATAAAACATACACCATAACATTTAAAGTGATCATATCAGAGATAAATATTGAACAATTTAACATTTAAAAGTGCTATCCCAGCCGGGCGTGGTGGCGCATGCTTGTAATCCCAGCACTCGGGAGGCTGAGGCAGGAGGATTGTTGTGAGTTCGAGACCAGCCTGAGCTACAAAGTGAGCTTAAAGCCAGCCTGAACTGCATAGCGAGACCCTGTCTCAAAAAAGACAAAAAAAAAAAAAAAAAAAAATTAAAAAAAAAATAAAAGTGCTATCCTGTTGAATACTGATTTTATCGCTATTTTAAACTTTAATCTTTTTTTTTTTTTTTTTTTTTTTTGAGACAGGGTGTCACTATGCAATTCAGGTGAGCCTTGAGCTCACTTTGAAGCCCAGGGTAGCCTTGAACTAGCCTCTGCCTCCCAAATGCTGTGATTACAGGTGTGCACCACCATGCTCTGCTAAACTCTTACCTTAAACATAAAGTCATTTAAGCATCATGGGGTGGGGGAACTGTAGGAAACTGGAGTTTAGATCTTCTTTCTTTTGGATGACATATGTCTAAAATGGAAACATTCTCCTTGCTTTATCTGCAGCTATCTACCTGATGAAGGTTAAGAAAAATTGTGCAGAATATACAAATAATGTATATACAAATAATGTCTTTCAATCCAGAATCAGCATGTATAAACAGATTCTATACTATCACTAAATTTTAGACTACATGACAGAATGCAAGATTTTGCAGAAACCTATATGTCCTGTTTTAGATATGCCCAAAACATGGATTCAGAAAACTTATCAGGGACACACTGCATTATCTTCTTATAATTTCTATAAATCAACCAATATTCAATCAATCTTTGTATTTCTCAGATCATGTAAATCCTCGTACCAAAGAGAATAAATAAAAATAAATGGAATAACAGCTTGCCATTGATTAATTTTGAACAGAGGGATAAAACAGATATTTAAACAAATATAAAAGGCAATCTAATAAAACCCAATTCTGCTTCATTCACTGTGAAACTCTGGTATCATTTTTTTTTATCTATAAAGAACAGAAATACCAGTCTCAGAGAGAAGTTTTATGGAAAGAAGACAGGAAAGGGCCTGGTTGTATACCTGTAGAAAGCCAACCACAGGAAGCTCTTATCGTGTCAGGTAAGAATCACAGAGCAGAGATGCTCCTAACTTACATGTGTGGGACAGTGTTCAAGATATTACAGGACACTGTGTTTCCCTAGCAGTAAGGCAAGCATCCAAATAAAGAAAAAGACAGATACAAGGTTATTTATTCAACAAATGCTACTGATACAAGTGTTAGAGACAGAAGGGCTAATCTCATCCCTATTGGTTCGTGTAATACAAGAAACCTGTAGTGTAAACTCTATTCCTCACGAAATGATATGCAAAATTTTTCTGTATTTGTACTTATCTGGAGAGAAATTCTGTCACTTTGTAAACAAAATTTTTAAGAGTATAACACACACACAGGCATACACACAATGCACTTCGTTCATAACATTCTACACCATCTGTTCTCTTCTCATACCCCTTTTCAATCTACTTCTCCTTCCCTTCCTCAGAATGAAGTTGACATTGTGAAACTGTGTATTTAACTGAATTTCAGCCATCCTTACCTGTATTATACCACTTCTCTACTCAAAAGCCCATGTGTCTGAATTAAGTTTAAATCCCCTCACCAATCAGGTTCCAGTTTACTCATCCAGTATCATCTGTCTCTTTAATCTCCCTAGCACACAATATTTTTGCCTCTATTCACTTGCATGTTAAAATACCTCCCTTCTCCATACTTCTCTACCTCTAAAACTCTTGTTCCTTAGAAGACCAATTCACTGATATTTTGTTCAGCAAGCCATCTTCCATGATTTTACCTATCATTTCTTTTTTATCAGTTCCTGAAACCATCATACCTATTCATACTGTTCAGGAGAGTGTCTGTGTTTCCTGTATTTGGAATTCTTCAAGCAAATGAGTTACTACATTCGGATTGTGGTGTCGAGTTCAAGAACCTAAGGTAGTTGAATGTCAATGGAGTGCCCACTTTTGACAGGTGTAGACAAAGGAAGGGTTGTAGAAAGAAAAAATCAGGATGTGTGTGTATAGACAGTACAGTTGGGATGGATGGCGCTGTGCTTCTACATGATTCTATGGGGGGCAGGATCTGCACTAATGGTGGTTGGACAGGATATTATGTCGGCTTTTAGTGCTATGGTCATCCACTAGGTAAATAATTATTGAATCTTTGATATAATTCAGCTATAAAAAAACCTGTAAATATAGTTTCATGTATGCACCTTGTACAGTGCCAAGGCATTATGAAAGCAGTTTGCAATGTATTAATTCATCGACTCTGTATGGTTAAGGTGTCTTGAAACTGTCTGATTGACATTTGTATTTTAATAAAATAAAAATAAATGGAAAAAAAAAAAAAAACTACATTCGTTTGAGACAAGAACCATTTGGAAAACAACCATTTGGCTCTATCATATAATAAAGTATTCAACATTACCTGTCTAATGTCAATCCAGTTTGCCCTATCAATCCAACCTACCTATCCAACCTTCTACTTATCTTCTAGCTTGTTATCTACCCATATGCTGTGGTTTAGATATGGTTTGTCCCCTGGAAGATTGTGTGTTCAAACTCATTTCTCAGTGTGGCAGCACTAAGTTAGTGGGACCTGTAAAAGACAAGGCCTGGTGCAAAGTAAATTAGGTCATGGACACATCACATTACAAAGAGACTGATACTGGTTTCAAAGCATGTAGTTCTCAAGCAGTTAGGTTATTTATAAAGCAGTCATTCCACATACTTGGCCTCTTCTGCATCAATTGGTTCCCTTCCCGTTCCCATCCTGTTATGACCCAGTCAAAAGGGCCCTTACCAAAGGCTGAAGAGATAAGGCAGCTCAATCTTGGACTTCTAAGTTTCTAACATTGTAAGCTAAATATTTCTTTCCTTTATTTGTAAGTATACAGCCTCAGATATTTTTGTTATACCAAAAAGAAGCAGATGAGTACAGTACCTGTCCAGTAATATGTTTGAGAGCAACAGGTAGATTTTATAGTTCATGTTGGTAAAGTGATCTGATTATATTCAGTAAGAGAAAGCTATGGGAAGATTGGTAAAGGACCCATTAGGTAATCAGTGTCCTGATAGTTCAAACAATAAAAATGTGGAGAAAAAACTTACACAAAGGCAATTCTAGGCTTTGAGTACTACCCTATTGCAAAGAAGTATGTTCTACTAGGAAAAAAACTCATTAAAATCAAGGATGTCCATTTTTATGCAAGTCAGGAGGGTGTCTAACCTCAAGCTATGGGATTTATTTTCACCAATGTTCACAAGCAGTTTTGCTGCTGACAATAGTAACAAAGTAAAAACTTCAATTGTTGAGAACCATTTTGTTTTCATTTATTTAAAATAATTTAAATAAATCATTTAATTTTTTATGTGTTTGGTACAGGCCTCACTATGCAGCTTGGACTTGTCATAATCCTCCTGCCTCAGCCTCCCAGTGCTGGGTCTTGCCCACTGGCTTGGTGCACCCAGGGTGGGGCCAGCACAGCATGTAGACCAGGGAGGAACCTGGGTCCTTGCAGGCACTTTGACAGCTGAGTTATCTCTGCTACCCAAGAACCATCTTAGAGAGCCAAGTATTCTAACTAATTCAGAGATTATTAAATGAATCAATTATTATTTTAATTATTTTGGATGAGCTGTTGCAAGAATACATTCCAAGCCTCCCTGCCTTCTTCAATGGAATACAAAATGTTAACTTTTTTTTTTAGGATTCATGGCTATTTTTCTAAGATACAATACAGTTTTAAAATGTACAAGAATATACACTTTTAGCCAGATGTGATGGCAAACACCTGCAACACTGTACTCTGAGAGGCTAACACAGCTAGATTCAAGTTTGAGCCTCACCTTGATAAGGACTACCGAGTTAGCTCAGTGTGAAGTTCCTGGATTTAATCACCTGTAAAACACAAAACACACACACACACACGCACACATAATTTGTTTTACACTAAATAGATTCTTTCCAGATTTTATGTTATTTGTTAATTCTTCCTTAGCTATAAACTATTTATTTTAGTTGGTTATTATTTCAGTTATATGCCTTGTTCTTTTAATTATGTTCCCTTTACCTCTTCTTTTAATCCTTGGAAGTATGTATGTTTGGAAACCATATGATCAAATCTAAATTATCAAAGTAAAAGTAAATAGTGGCTGGGATCAGTATTAATCACTTTATGTGCATGGTTCTTCAATACACCGGCTTATTTATTTTATAGAGAGGCATTTTAAATTTGATTCCAAGTTGTAATTATGTTACATGGGAAAACTGCCAGAAAACAGGCTAATTTCAGTGTAATAAACTATTGTTCCACTTTGCTATGACACTTCACCAACTTTTCTGTTTATTTTTGAATTTCTACAAACTGCTCAAAAAATGTCTATGTAACCTCTGACTCCAAATGTGAAGCATCAAAAACATATTACAGTTTATATTTTTACAATGCACTTATATTTTCAGTGTTTGGCTACAATGTAATCATACACTTACTGACAGAAGTTGCCTCTATGGAGTCTAGCACACTAAAACACTCCTTGCATTTTCAGTTTATGTAAGAAATGTTACTACTGCAAATCACACACACAATCATATTAATTCTAAATTATGTATTACGGAAAAAAACTAAACACGATGCTTGTATTAGATTTTAAAAGTTATTTTAAGAAGTGTTTTGTCTGCCGGGCGTGGTGGCGCATGCCTGTAATCCCAGCACTCGGGAGGCTGAGGCAGGAGGATTGTTGTGAGTTCGAGACCAGCCTGAGCTACAAAGTGAGCTTAAGGCCAGCCTGAACTGCACAGTGAGACCCTGTCTCAAAAAGACAAAAAAAAAAAAGAAATGTTTTGTCCTGTTATTTATGCTATTTCTATGTTCTTTACATGTATTTTAACATTAATATATTAGTATACTCATGTATACATAAATGTATCTTATATGAAGTCATGTTACATTAAATCAATCAGTAGGCCATGAAAATGGCAAAATGTTTTTAAACATGATCACAACTTATATCCTACAGTGTACAGTGTTATTAAGATATATTGTCTAGTAGTCTAACTGTATTAAATGCATTTTGATGTATTTTCATCTTATGGGGGCTTATTTTATGAAAATATGACAACAGTTTATACAATATTTACATTTCTTATGTGTGATGCCTAGAGATAATATGAAGTACAGTACATGGTATGATTTATGTTATTTGTAAAGACTGTATTACATTTAAAAAGGGATTTGAGCATTTATGAATTTTCCCATCAAAGAGGGACCTAGAACCAATTCCTCATAGACAGTGAGAGATGTAATATATTCAATTATTACAAAGTAAAGATAAAAGTTAAAAGTGAATGAAGAGGCAAGCCTAACAGAATTTATGCTGACTAGGTAAATCTAACACCCACTGGGGAATATAGGTAGACTAAGAATACTGTCTTATCTTTAAAAGGAAATGTAGATGTTATTTTAAAATTTAGGTAGGATTTACATTTAACATTTTTTACATTATTAAATTTAGAATAATAACAAGTCATTTGTTTAATTCCTTAACGAAGTAGCTCTGCTCTAATGTTTTAATGGGTCTATAGTATGCATCTTCTCCCTTACCAACCAATGCACTGGCCTTAATTCTCTGGTCAATCTGTTTCATTTCTGACTGCCACCAGCCAATTTCATCTGTTTTTATATAATGCTACATATATCAAATTTTTCACTCATGCCCTAATATCCCTCAGGCAAAAAACAGCTTGACTAACCTAATCCTGACTGGTGATGACCTCATACTTTTACTCTGGATCTTTGATAACAAAATATAGAGAGCTACTAAGGTCCCACAACATAAATAATTAAAGCTTCAAAAATGGGAACTAGGGGCTGGAGAAATGGCTCGTAGAATAAGTGCTTCCCTGGCAGGTGCAAGGCCTGAGTTCAATCTCTGCTTCTGCAAATAAATGAATAAATAAATACACAAACAAACCAAGTTTTGGAGTCAGGGAGATGGCTCAGTGGAATAAGTGCTTCCCTGGCAAGAGCAAGGGCCTGAGTTCAATCCCTGGCCCCCATCCCCCCCCCCAAAAAAAAGGGAACTAGAGATTACTATTAGGCAAAAGTAAAACTCTGATCGTATCTTCCATAGACTTGGTCACATTTAAAAACAAACACTATTACTACTCATCCAACATGTGTTTCTATTCCTAAGATTTGATCTTTACTTCTCTTTCTCAGGGAAGGAATTCTGGGGAAGAAGACCTTGCCTAAAACCTCATTAGTTTCACTTAAAATGTAATCATTTTCAGGATAATTTTATGTCCTTTATTATACAAACATCCATCCACAATCACAAACATTTCTTCTTAATATTCTTAATACTCTGTTCTTTAATTTGGACAGAAAGATACTTACTTAGGCTACTTAACTGTCTAATTATATTTGCCAAGGAAATATTGGTCACACATTCCAGTTCATTCTTAATGCCTCTAGGCAACGCTGTGTGGCACAAGTGCCTAGGATCAATATTTCTTTTCACTAATGGCATCTTGAGAACAATTCCTGTGCCAGTTCACCTACGGGAAATCAAAAAAATAAATTAACATTCAATGTCAACCAGAATAAAGTTTTATGCTTGTACGAAGACAATGAAAACAGAATTATCCACCTAAAACACAAAACTGACAGGCTTGTTTCATTTTAAATTATAAAATATCAGTATTATATAAAAACTTTTGAAACTGACTTTTAATGTCAGCAGCTACGCTGTAAATTCATAATTACCATCACTATTTTCCTAAAAGCTTTTGTTTTTGTTTACTACATGTAAGGATTTTGTTCTTGAGAGGTGGTATGAGAAGGTCTAAGAAAGTAAGTACAGTATATAAAGGGATTAATAAACTAGGATAATATCAAATTTCCATTTCCATATAAAATATAATGTTCAACAATTTGAAAATCAAAGATTGCACTTGATTTAAAAGTTCAACTTTTTAAATTACAGACTATCTTCAGTCCCTTGACCACATGCTCAAATTTCAATTACTAAAGTGTATTAAGTGCATAAACGAACTTCATTGCTTTCACTGCTAACAGTTTATCCCACAAATCACTGTTAATGTGAGATACTTACCATATTTCAAAATCAGTGGGTAATTTGGTACACTGCATTTGTTATTCAACCACAGACAGCTAAGTCCATAGCTACCTAGTCTTCTTTCCTCCCAGTGCCAAACCAACACGAATATTTAAAAAATGGATAGCCCAAAAAGGAAACTGTTGAACAAAAATAAAAGAGTAAAAAAGAAAAAAAAAAAAGGTAACCCTGGAAATTTAAATTTCACATAAATGGAGTGACAGAAGAAATAAGTGACTGGAGGAGATGTTAGTATTGCCACTATTTAAAGACCCTACCTATATAGCCAAAGGAACTTAACGAAGGCAAACTTACAGTCACAAATGAGGAATACGGTTGTAACAAAAAATAACAGTAGCAAAACTTTAAATTAAAGCAACCCTTGGAGCTATTTCACTACACTGAAAGTGTAAAAGATAACAATGTCAAAACTAGATCCAAGCTTAGTAGAAAAGAGTGTGACAATATGCCAAATAGGGACAAGAATGCTTGCTGTGTTAGATGGGCTATTATAAGTTATACAAGAGGGAAGAAATGCCCAAAGTGCTCTTGGTAAGTTTTTTTTAAAAAAACTAAAATATTAATTAATGTTTCTAATGTTTTAAATTATGATAAATCAATTTTAAAAGTTCTTTGAATTTTTGCCAGCTACTCCTCACAAGACTATCTAGGATATCAAAGAACTAAACAACAACAAAAATTAAAGACCCAATCAAGAAATGGGCAAGAAGAATTAACAGACACTTTACAGAGGAAGAAGGACAAACAGTTAACAAATATTGTATACGAAAAAATGTTCAACAGTACTGGCCATTAGAGAAATGCAAATTATAACAATGCTAAGATCCCAACTTACTCCAGAAATTATGAGAATCATTAAGAAATCAAGCCATAACAAATGCTGGTGGGCTGGGGAAATAGCTCAGTGGCATAAGCACCTGCCCCAGTACTGAGAAAAAAAAAATTCTGGCATGGCACTGGTGAAAAAGAAACCCTATTTCATTATTGGTGGGAATGTAAACCAGCAAAACCATTCTGGAAATTAGTATGGAGATTGTTCAAAATAATTAAAATTAGAAATTCCATATTACCCAGCAATATGTATCTGCTAGGTATCTTCTCAAAGAGTTTAAGACAGCATTCTATAGAGATACATGAAAAGCAACGTTTAGTAGCAGTATAATCCTTAATAACTAAATCCTGGAAACGGCCTGAATTCCCATCAACAGATGACTGGATAAAGAAAATGTGATATTTATAAATAATGAACTACTATTCTGCCATAAAAAATGACAGATTTGACATATGTAGGAAAATGAATACACCTAGAAAATATAATGTTGAATAAAATGAGACAAAGACCTTAATAAAGGATGAAATGAAAGTGACAAGCAGATTATCTCTTACAATACAGAAGTGGTACAAAGAGGAAAAAAACCAGAGCTGAAAAGGAGGAGAAGGGGAAATAAGTACAATAAAGATAGGCCATACCATGAGCTAAGATAACAATGTCAGTAAGAACGAAAAAGGGTATAAGGGAAATGGAGAAGAGAGGGATGGAGATATAAAGGGATTAGAAAACAATCTCTTTGTATGTAATGTAACCCCGCGATAATTGTAAACTGCAAGAACTGCAAACTTGTATTAATAAAAAAAAAAAAAAAAGTAAGAGTTACAAAAAAGATCTTCATACATTTTAACAAATGACCATTTCTGGGAAATAAAGCTACTATATATAGACAAGGAAGAAGAGCTGAAGGCAGTGGGGGAATGGGAAAAGGACTAAGATGTGATTGTATAGGAACAATTCCCTGTGGTGAATGTGAGCAACATGTAAAATGAACATGTACTAATAACAAGCAAAGATAAAAAGAACAATGGTTTGACAAAAAATTTTAAAGGACACAAAACTATCACTTTTATTATTAATGAATTAAGACATTTACATAGTTTCAACATGCACAGTCATTTTTATAGTCCCGCCCCACTATGAAAATAAGAACTGCCTCTGCTTACCTACTGACAATGGTTCTCGAAGGAAGTTACTATTTACTGAGCTTCATTGACTATAAAAGAAATTCTGGATGAATCTAATAGCACCAAAGTGTTACTTAACACACTTTTTAAAACAAATGTTTGCATGAAATTTGTCTCATCTGATCTATTTATACAATATTCTCTCCATATTTTCAAATCACACAATTCTTAAAAGACTGTGCAATATGAAACAGAAAAAAACTGTATAACTGAAGAATTTAATAGTTGTGCAACCTCATAAGAAAAATAAACACTGCCCAGGGGCTGGGTAGATGGCTCAGTAGTGTTCAATCCCGGGTTCCGGGGGGGCGGGGGGGACCACTGTCTGGATTGCAAAAATATTCCACTTGGAATATCTGGATTATCATGTTATCTATGAATAATGATACTTCCACTTTTTCTTTTCCTATTATTCCTTTTATTTCTCATTTAATTGTTCTAGCTAATGTTTCCAGAACTATAATGAATAGGAATGGTGACAGTAGACATCTTGTCTTGCTCCTGATTTTAGACTGAATGCTTTCATTTTTATTCATTTAGTATGATGTTGGCTGTTGGTTGTCATAGACAACTTTTATAAGATTGAGGTAAAGACCATGTATTTTCAATTTTCTGTAGAGTATTTATCATCAGTGAGTGCTGGACTTTATCAAAAGGTTTTTCTCAATCTATTGAGATGAACATGTGATTTTCATCTTTGGCTTTGTTGATATGGTGCATTACATTTATTGATTTTTGCATGCTGAACCATCCCTACACTCCTAGGATAAATCCCTCTTGGGCCTTGCTGTGTAATAACCTTGATGATTTGCTACATCCTGTTTGCTAGTATTTTATTGAGGATTTTTGCACCTGTGTTCATCGGGAAGACTGACCTATAGTTCTTTTTGGGTTGGGTCTTCCTCTGGATTTGGTATCAGGGTAATACTTGCCTCTAGGAATGACAGAGAATTGCTTCCCTTTTAATACCATTTCACTCTTTTGAGGGGTCTTGGCACTAAATCCTCTCTAAACTTCCTGTAGAGTTCAGCCATAAATTCTTCAGGACCTGGGCTTTTCTTTTCCTAAGTTTTAATTATGCTTTCAATTTCATTAACTAATACTGGGTTATTCAGAACTTTCGTATCTTCTTGATTAGCTTTGGTCATATTTCTAAGAATCTATCATTTCTTGTTTTCTATCTTATTCAAGTAAAGATTTTCAAAGTAGGTATATAGATGGTCTTCTGAAGGAACCGTAGTGATTTTCCCCTTTTCATTCTTTATTGCATGAATTTGAGTTTGTTCTTTTTTTTAGATAAGGTTGGCCAAGGATTTATCCATTTTATTTATTATTTTAAAGAACCAACTCTTTGACTCATTGCATTATTCTCTTAGTCTTAATTGCATTAATTTCTGCTCAGATCTTTACAATTTTTTTTTACCTTTTATACACTTTGAGTTTGACTTCTTTTTTTCTACAAGCCTGAGGTATAACATCAGATTTTTCATATGTTCTTGTCCTGTTTTCTTGAATGAGAACATTTGCTGCTATAAATTTCCCTGAGGATTGCTTTGTGTCTCACAGGTTCCCTTAAGCTGTATTTGCATTTTTGACTATAATTTCTTCTTTAATATCACCTGTGACCCAGTGTTTGTTCAGGAGGGCATTAATTTCCAAATGTTTGTAGAGTTTTTGTGATATCTTAATTTCTATAATTCATTACATTATGGTAAGATAATATGCACAGAAAATTTCAATTCCATTGCATTTACTTAAACATGTTCTGTGAGCTACTTAAATATTTTAGAGAATGTCCTATGAGCACCTGAGAAGAACATATATTCTAAGTTGCTGGATGGAACACTAAACATGTCTACTAAATCCATTTTTTCATAGTTTGCTTCAGTTGTTACTTCTTTGCTGACTTTGTGTAGCTAATCTATCTCTGTGTCAAGGAAGTGTTAAAAGTCCTCTAACTGTGCTGCTTATTTGATTTTTTTCATACTTATTAATATGTCTTATATAGTTGGTTGCTCCTGTATAGATATTTAAGACTTGTCTCTCTCTCTCAGTTTTCCCCTAACAAGTATGTAGTGAACCTTATCTGTTTTGATCATTCTTGAAATTCACATTGCTTACAAATAAACTGTCTGCATTTTTCTGGGTTCCTGTCACATGGAGTATTGTTTTCCATCCTTTGTCAGTCTATAAATTTATGTTAGAGTTAAATGTATTTCTTATATACAGTATACTGTTGGATTTTTATTTTTATTTTTTATCTACCCAAGTAGTCCGTTTCTTTTGATTGGTAGACTGAAGTCACTTGCATCTATGGTTGTAACTAATACATATTGGCTTGCCTTTGTCACGTTTTCTTGCTATTCATTTCCCACTTTTCCCCTTCCGTTTAATTGCCTTCCTTGGTGTTTCTTTTTGTTGTTCTTGGAATTGTGGTCATTTTTATCTCTTTCTAAAGTATCTTTCAGTATCCTTTATAGTGTTGGTTTGGTCATCATGAGTTTCAGTTTTAATTTCTCAATTGATTTTGAAAGACAGTTTTGCAGGGTACTGCAAAGCTTTCTTTTCATTTATTTTTTATTTTTAAAGAATACAAAATAGATATATAAAGAAAAAACATTAGAAATGATACAAGATTTCACTAAACAAAGAAGAATTCAACAATGGCTGCTGTACTACATGCTGCTATCTTTAAATTAGTTGTTCAGATTACCAGATGTAAATGTGTAAGATTCATTAAAAAATTACAAAGTTATAAGAAACTGAAGAGGGAAAAAAATCAGAGTAAAAATAAAGCATTAACTGCTCCTTTCAAGGACCAGCAGAAATTGACAATTCAGTTATCCAAACTATTCTGCATATATACACAAATATATCTTCTTCCCTTCTTATATTTGTCCTTTTTTTATCCGAGTTTTTCCTACCCATTGAACAATTTGCTGTTCACCATATCTGTTGCACCTTTTAGATTTTCATTATCTCAAGTTCTCACAGTAGTGAAATATGATGTTTGCACATGTGGATCTGATTTAGTTCACTTACTGATACAGTCTATAGCTAAATCCATTTATCTACAAAAGCCTGAATAACACTCCATTGTGCAAAAATACCATATCATTTTTATCCATTTCACTGATGGGCACTGGGGTATTTCCAAGATTTAGCTATGACAAATTGTGCCACTACAAACATGGGCACACATACATCACTCTGGTGATTTTGGTTCTTTTGGAAAAATTCCTAGAATAGCTAGTTTGATTGCAATCTCCAATCCTAGTTTTTTGAGCAGTCTCCATACTGATTTCCATAATGGTTGTACCAGCCTGCACTTCCACCAACAGTGCAGAAGGGTTCCTTTTTTCCCACAGACTTCTTGATAAGAGCCATTCTTTTTGGCATAAAATAGTATCTCAGGGTCATTTTAATTTCATCTCTTAAATGACCAATAATGAACATTTTTTCATATATTTGCCATTTGTATATCTTCATTTGTGAAGTCTATATTCATATCAGATAGTCATTTTTTGGCAGCCTGATTTTTTTAAAAAATTCTTTATATGTTCTAGATAGGAGTTCTTTGTCTAATGGACAGTTTGCTATAGCTGTTTCGACTTTGTGGGCTTTCCTTTTACTTTGTTCATGATTTCTTTTGACATGCAGAAGCTCTTCAAAAAGATGAGATATCAACTGTCAATTCTTTGAAGAAATTCCCATGCAATTTATTTTTGTTCATGAATTCTTTACCTACCTCTATGTCCTTAAGGTCTCTACATACATTCTCTTACACAAAATTCAGTGTTTCATCAGTTTTAATATTTAAATCTTTGGTCCATTTTGACTGTAATTTTGTGCAAGGTGATAGGTGTGGGTCTATTTTAAGCCTTCAGCATGTAGAAAGTTAGTTTGTCCGGCACCATTTATTAAAGAGGCTATCTTTCTTTGGCCCTTTGTCAAAGATAAGGTGGCCGAGTGTCAACTACAAGGTGCTTGTAGTTGCTTTTTACATCTTCTAATTCTGTGTGTGTGTTAAAGTTACAATTTCACCAGAAATGAAGATAAAATACATCAAGAAATTTGTAAAGAAATTTGACACACTGAAGTTGAATTTAGAGAATTTTACTCTCTAAGAACATTTTTTGCATATCACAAATTTAAGACTTATGGGCTCTCAGATATTTTGAGAGTTTTTTTCAGCATCATTGACTGATTTTTTTTATTAATTTTATTGAGAAACAAATAGCAATGAGATAGTTTCAATACAGGTTAGGACAGTTACAATAATTAATACATTGCATATTGTCTTCGTAGTAGTTATTCATAGTACAAGATGCAGACATGATATCCTGTTGAAACACTATTAGTAGAAAACTTTCTTCTCATAAAATTAAGCTAATTTGTTCTATTGATCCTCAGGTCGCTTTTTTTTTTTTTTTTTTTTTTTTTCCTGGCCAGAACCATATCACAGTAGCTTAGCAGTACAATTTCAAGTCAGGGATGCCTCTTGAATTTTGTTACCCAGGATTGCTTTTGCTATTCTAGGTCCCTTTCAGTTCCAGATGAATTTTAGGAATGCTTTTTCTACATCTGTGAGGTACACTAATGGCAATTTAATTGGAATTGCTTTGAATCTGTGTAACAAATTTGGAAGTAGGAAGTTTTCTTTCAGGACTTGAAATACTTCCCTCCAACTTGTTTTTGACTTGAGAGCTTTATGTTGACAAGTCTGCTGTGATTCTGATGTGTTTTCCTTTATAAGTGATCTGCTTCTTTTCTCTAATAGCTTTTAATATTCTGTTCTTGTGCTGAATTTCTGGGATCCTGAATATATGATTACATGATTATTGCATGTCTGGTGTAAATTTATTTTATTGCTAATTAGAGCTCTTTGTGCTTCACTTTCTGTATGTCAAATTCTTTTCCCATTCTTGGGAAATTTTCTGCCATTACTTTTGCAAAGTTTTTTTTTAAGTATTTGGTACAGGATCTCACTATGCAGCTCAGACTTGTAGTGATCCTCCTGTTTTCAGCCTTCCCAGTGCTAGGATTATAGGCATGCGCCACCAGGCCTGGTCTCAATGGCTGGCTCAGTGCCCCCAGGTGTGGCACCAGTGGCATATGGTGCCAGGGATTGAATCTCCATACTTGCTTTAAGCAGGCACTTACTACTAAGTCCACTCAGTTCACTTAGCACACACTATCTCATGCTAAGTTTTTTTATGTCATTTTTGTTGAGTCTTGCTTTTTCACTGACACCCATCAATCCAATATTATTGGTCTTAGTTTTATATCTTGCAGTTGTTCAGTTGTTATTTCCTGTCTTTTGTCATTTTAAAGAGTCATTTCTTTTCAAGATCGCTGACATCCTAGTCTGAGGTCTGAACCTCTGTCTTTGGGTTCATTCAAGTGTTTTTGTCAGCATTTAATTGGAATTAACGTCCTGGCTATCTGTTTGAATCTGTTTCATGCATTATATCCCTTTCCACATTGATCATTCAGTTTCCATCTCCTTATCATTGTTTTATTTATTTTTAATCTCCACTCAATATTTGCTGAGCAATTCCTTTATATATGTTGACATTTTTTTTTTTTTCCTGAGAGGCTATTTTTGATCTGATTTCCTGCACAGCCTCATGGATTTTTTTTTTTTTTTTAGTTACTATCATGTCAGAAATGTCAGGTGTGTGCCTTCCATTTTTTTCTCATTGTCTCCACTTGTTCTGGGTAGGCTGGAGCTCTGAGGTTGCATTTTTCTTCTTTGTCTTATCATTTTCTAATTCAAAAGATTTATTTTTTGTGTTGATCCTTGTAAATTTGTGTAATAAATAGCTCTATCATTAGCGTCAAGGTCCCTTTGGGTGAGGTTTGTTCTTCTTGGAAATCTTCTCTGTGTAGGAGGTTCTTGGTTTGGGTGTGTCCCAATATCCTACCTTTCCAATTAATTAAAAGTGAGATGTTGGAATCTGTTTGGCTCAGTCCCCAGTCCTCCAGGGCTTGGGTGTAATGACGTATTACTCCAGAAATTCCTAATGTTGCTACAGAAAATGAGAACAACTGATTTTTAAATCATCCTAGCTAAATATAGTTTATATATTTCACAATGACAATATAGTTCACAATGACAATAGCATCTAGCATAGTTTAGACACCAACAAACTGTGGTAACTATTAATTTTGTACCTTTAATCATAAAAACAAAACCTACAATTATATTACAGAACCAATATTAAATTAGGAGCATATATGCAACATGTTTTTTGGTAGAGTGGGAAAACTGAAGGAAGTGGATAAAACAAAGGTAACTGAAAAGAAAGTGAAAATCAAACTGGAAGACAAAAGATGATCATGTAAGCTTTGGGAAATCAGAGAAGAGGGCAGAAGAGAAAGAATAAATGAGCAAGCAAGGGATTATCTGAACTTGGTCACTGGGTTTGGAGGATGGTATTAGTTCTCTGTGGCTGGATTTCTCCTCCACTCATTTGAAAAAAGGGAAAAAAAGCAAGAGAGAAAAGGGGGAGTCCCAACTGCCTGCCTGTATTCTACATCTTTGCTCCCAAGTACCACACTACTTCACCTAACTTACTGCCTGTTGTCTCCTACTGTTATTGATGCTTCTGACAATTTCAGGCCACTAGTCCTACCAGTCCATCCTATACATCCTGGCTGGGGCCCTATCCTCTGGCCGACGTTTCTTCAGGTCTCTGAATCTTCCTGCACAACTATTCTGGATCCTCACATCCACAATGTGAGGGGGCCAGGGTTTTCTGTGTCTTCCCACACTGTTCACCTGGCTTCTCAAAGCTGTGATGGAAGGCATCAGGGTCTCTGGGTCTTTTCATACTGTTTTTCATCTCCACCGTATTTTTTTTTTTCTTACTTTAGTACACTAGGTAGAACCTTCAATACAATCTAAAATTAAATAGAAGTTATGAGAGTAAGTGTATGTGACCTTTTCCTAAACTTAAGTCTGTAACATTTCACTAATTAGTTTTTGTTACTACAGTATTTTTGTAGACACCTTTTAATAGCTGAAAAAAGTTCCTATTTCTAGTTTGTGAAGATTTTTAAAATCATGAATGTTGATTTTACCAGATGCTTCTCCAAAATTATTATGATTATTTGGTTAATGTGAACTATATTGATATTACTTTACATCCCTATAATAAACCCAATTTTTACATCTTTTACACATAGTTTACTGGTTCTATCCAAGATTAGTGTAGATTTCTACAATGACTTTAGATTTATTAAATTCTCCAAATGATTTATGTATTTTGAAAGAGTTATGTAGTTCTCCTTTTGTCTAGTAACACAGTCTCCAATACAGCTATACTAGGTTTGTTTTCAATTTATAGTTTTTACATTCCTTTTTCAAATTTTTACAACTTTATGCTTCTGCATTCAGGTATAGCTAAGCATTTTTTGTTGTTTTGTTTGTTTTTGCCTCTAATTCAGACTGATAACCTTTAAATACTTTATTGGTATGATACTAATGTTCCTTCTGCCCAGGATGCCCTCCTGATCCATACTACCTATTTTCCCCACTTCTACTTTTCTTCAAATTTCAGCTCAAATGAGAGCATTGCCTGATTTTCTGTTGCTGACTGTGTCTGTTCCTTCTACTAAAATTCTCTCCTGGTAATTTGATTTGTCTCTTTTAGAATAAAAAAGTAGGTTGTTGTGTTTAACCTCACATACTGATACATGCTTGGCATATAAAGATGTTTAATGTATATTTTTTGAATAACTAAAACATCTCAACCACAATTCAAATTTCCCTCCTATGTTGCATATTTAATTATCTCCTGCATATACAACTACCTAAGCAACACTTGTAATTGCAAGACCCTAAGAAAATCAAATTCAGTGTTCAAATTTAAAATTATTACATTTCCTCTTCAAATCTAGTGACCATTTTCAATTTTGTTCCACTGTTGCAGTCACTATATCCGATAAGACATCAAAAGTCTTACTAATTCTATTTCATTACCTCATATTTGGTCTTTCTTTTCACATCTCAATGCTCCTTGCTTTAACATCACCTCTTATTTGAACTATACATTTGTCTTACAGGTTCTCCTACTATTTCATTTATGGCACCCCTCTGACCACTTTATCCCCTACTACTGCTTCAAAATGATAAAAATTTTAAATATGGTAGTGTCCTCCTCCCATAAAAACAAATTCTTCCAGGATTTCTAACTGTCAGGATAAAGTGCAAATATGATATGTGTGACTCTTCAAGATTCAGCCCCTATCCCCTAAGCTCATCTCTCAACGCATTCCTGTTGCACACTCAGATCACTCTTTTGCCATCTTATTTCATCTAGCACTTCGCTTAGAATGCCCTTCCGCTTACTCTCAAAAGAACACTTAACTGCTCAAGTCTAGGCTCCCGCACTGGCCTCCAAAACCTGACTGAATCCCCCAGGCAGGTGTAGCCATATGCTCTCTCGTACCAACTTTGATCTGTATTTCCATCTACCTAAGCACTATCAAATAACATTCTATTTTACTATATGTGCTTGCTTTTTATATCTATTCTTAGATGACAGATCCTAGACATCAAAATCTTGCTTACTCAGGGTGCTTTTTTTTTCTGTTGTTGTTTTATTTACTTATATTTTAATGAATTTGATACAAGGTCTCACTAGCAGCTTGGACTAGTAGTGATCCTCCTGTTTTCAGCCTTCCCAGTGTTTCGATTATCACCATTTGCCCAGTCTCAGTTGCTGGCTCAGTGTGCATGGGGGGCAGGGCCAGCACAGTCTCTGTGCTTGCCTAAGCAAGCACTTAGTCTGCTGAGCTATCTCACCTGACAGCTGGGTTGCTTTGCTAAAATCTAGAAAGCAGGAGATGATCAACAGTTGATCAATACATAAGTGAAAGAACGAATAAAACCACGAGGTGAAAGGACGCAAAAAGTTTTTTCTTAGGGACAGCCAAATAGCTCAGTGGAGTAAAGCACCCACAAGCAGGGAAAAGGGCTGGGGTACGCTCCCTGGGCCTGCTGTGCCAGCCCCGCCCCTGGGGTGCACTGAGATAGCAACTGAGACTGGGTGTGGTGGTGTGTGTGTGCAATCCCAGCTTTGGGAGGCTATGAACAGGAGGATCACTACGTGCCCAATCTAGTGGTGAGACCCTGAACACCCTGTAGGCCCTTCGCTAAAATACAAAAAAATGTATTTTCTTTACTGACAGAAGCCAGATACATACACACGCACACATATACACAGGCTTTCTAAAGGAAGTACTTGTGATTTAAGGCACTAGATTATTTGCATAAAAAGAAATATATCTGAGAGAAAAAATACCTTAGAGCTGCATTGTGGAATCACAGGTTTACTACAGAAACAAGTACCTTACTCATATTTGCATCTTTAGCAATCTTTAGCATCTTTAGCTATCATAATCACACAAATTTTGATCACATGAATGTTGAACAGCACATGAAACATTTTCAAAGTATTACTCTAATCTCAAAGAAAGCACAGGTTATGTTGTACAGTAATTAAAGGAGGAATTTTCCCGAGTTTAAAAAAAATTACAGTGATACATGTATATCCCTATTTATATCAACACAATTCTAACAGTCAAATCTTGGAACCAATTATATGTCCATCAGCAGACAAATGGATAAAGAAAATATGGTATTTACACACAATGGAATACTACTCTTCCATAAAGAAGGATGAATTTGAAAGGAAAATGGATGTACCTTGAAACAATGCTAAGTTAAAGAAATCAGACATCTTTAAAAACTATATGGTCTCATCGTCTCTCTCTTATGAGAAAAACAAAGTATAAATGAAAAGCAAAATATGATTTGTATACAATGGAATATGACTCTGCCTCAAAGAAAATAAACTTGACTCATCTGTAGGAAAATGGATACACCGTAAGACCAGAACTTTAAGTGAAATCAGACATGCAAGCGTAAATATTGCATGATTTCTTATTTAAGAAACCTAAAATATACAGAAAAAGTAAATTAAAAGGAAATAGGAAACAAGGAAATAGAACCTTTGCAAAAGAGGCAAGACTAAGAGATGGAAGGAGCAAGGGAGGTGGAGAAAGGAGATTTTTTAACAAAGAACTACTAGTGGCCCAAATGGCTGCCCTCTCAGTAAACAGTCACTTCAGATAAAGAAGGGTCCTCAGGCCTGCCACTCTTTGTCTCATTTTGTTGCCAGCTTGCCCACCAGGATGAAAAGTGAGAAGTCTTTCAATGAAACCTTACCCTAGCTGGAACTCTTCTTGTGCAACTGACCACCACATAGTTCCTGGGGCTTACTGCAGTGAGCTGGGGTCTGATCTTGCTTTGGATGGATTCTTGGCTGTACTCTTCGCATTCATAATGTGGATTGTGCTTCCAACTGAATAATGAGGTTCCAAAATATCATGATCAGATTCCTAGTCCAGGACTCAAGTATTTTCCAAACTAGTGACTGCACTAGAATATACATTTAGTGTGTATGATCCAGTTCCTATGAAGGGCACATTAAAGACCTCATGAATTTCTAAAGTCATAGTCTTTAAAAGAATATAGTCTTTAGAATCTCACTGACAGTACTGAATGAGCACTTTCTCAACAGAGTCCCACTTACATTGTAGGTCAGTTTCCTATTACTTCAAGAATGCAGCGGTATAGTTTGTATTCTTGTGAAAACGAATGGAATAAATTCGAAGGACTATCAAGGTTAGACTACACTGCAAAATATGAAAATAGTTATGCCAACTTATGTTAATCATGGAATTATAGAAATTTAAGGTATTTTGCATACCATGAAAAAACTGGATATAACAATATCCAGAAACAAGTAACATTTGAGTGTAAAATTAAGGGATCCAGAAACCTAAAAACTGAGGATGATTGTGAGAAGTTTTTGGGAAAAGGTGCACTCAAAATCACAAGTGACAGTATGGGATGTCTCCACAGAGTTGGATGTGTTTGTGTCTGTCTTCATTTTGTGTCAGTCAGACCTGACATTCTAGAGTTGAGTCCACTTAGGAGAAATGATGAGCTACCTGACACTGAATAACAACAAAATATACTTCCAGATTACAGTGTTCAGTGTCCTCTGCTACCTGTTGCCTCTACTGCCCTTTCAACCAGGGTACAGTTGCCAGATAGGGAGCAGTGATCATCTAATTCCAAGCACGTAGTGTGTGTTTGGGGGTGGGGGTGGGGGGGGAGGTCCTGTTTTGTTTTATTTTTAATATATGGTATAATTGCTAAGTGGCTAAGATACAATGTGCTATACAATACAAGTATTTTATGGATTACTGGATAACTCATATTTTCATGCCAATAAAATTTCTGGAATAAAATGGTACCTAGTAGCATTTTGGCTTCAAGAAATGTGTGCAGAGAAGTATAGAATAGGGAGAAGAAAGAATAATACAAGTAGATCTGAGGGCCTGGAACACAGATCAGCAGCACTAGTGCCTGCCTGGCAAGTACTAGGTCCTGAGTTGGATTCCCAGTACATACATTAAAAAAAAACAACAACAACAACAACAAAAAAAAAACACGTGGATTAGAAAGTGTTACATTGGGCAGGGAGATGGCTCAGTAGAGTAAGTGCTTGCCTAGCAAGCACTTAGAAAGTGTTACATTGCTTGGGGGCCAGGGAGACAGCTCAGTAGAGTAAGTGCTTGCCTAGCAAGTACAGGGACCTGAGTTCAATTCCTGGTTCAGCCAAAACAAACAAACAAACAAAAAACAACAAAAACCTAAGAAAGTGTTACATTAGATTTTTTTGTAAAATTATTTTTTACATGCTGAATTAGTCTGTGGATTTTATTTTTGGTGGCAGGTTCAACCTGACCTGGGAGATGGTGCTGGTGCTTCATGTGGTGCTAGAGAGCGAAACATGGTCCCTGCACTTACCTAAGCAGGTGCTTTAGACTGCTGAGCTATCTCACTGGCCCCTGTGGATCTTTTTGATTAAGAACACAAACTTTCATTGTGAAACATGCATGTTTTTCAAAAACCTGATGGGACTACTTAGTTTTGGGAGTAAGTCACTTATAAATTAACACACTTTAGACCATAGGTAAAACAGCATTTTTAGGTTAGAATGAAAACACACTTAATTTTTTTATGAAATTAAATTCATGAGTTTTAAACTGTATGAGTTTGTAAAATATCTTGTTATTTCTTTTATTTAGCAGACTCTGGATTCTAATAAAAGATTTATATTATGCAATAAAGAACTAGAAAGTATTATGTACATGCAGTAACTCCCCACAAGTGTAAGCATTATGTACCATCAACCTATAATAAAAAAAATAGTGCCCTTACATACAATAAAAGGTTTTTGGAGATAAAATCATTTTGCTTCTTTGTCTTCATTTTTTTTTTCCCCTGTACTTCAATTTTTTTGTTTTGAAAGAGTGTTTCACTATATAGTGTTGGCTGGCCTTGAACTCACAAGGATCCTCTTGCTTCAGCCCTGTGAGTGCTAGGAAAATAGGAATAAGCCACCACCCCAGCCCTCCTTCCTTCATTTCTAACAGTATATTTATTGTAGCATTCCTCTTACCCCTCAGTGATTCCAACAGTTATTTAACTATCAAAATCTTGACAGCAAAATTTATTTTTATTTTCATGTTTTGGTATGAGGATCAAATTGAGGACCTTGCACTTGCTAGGCAGGCGCTTACGCCGCTGAGCTATTTCCCTGACAAAGTTTTAAATAAACCCTAACACGGTGGTATCTCGGTTCTCAAACTTAATGCTTTCAACCATCCTGATTACAACCACTTGTAAGCCTAGAAAGAATTAAGTTTGTGAACCAAAGCACCAGTGTAATGTCTGTTAAATCCTGAAAAAAACTGCCTTGTTCATATTTTAGCTTCTTCAAATCATCTTTAATGTAGTATCTTGTCAGATTAGAAATAAAGCCTCAATGCCAAAAGGTATGAATTAACTTGCAAATATAAAATTAAATTTATTTTCAAGCATTTTTAATAATTTTATTTGTCTAAAAGCAATAAAAAAGTACATATAATTAATAATCTTAATTTACCAATGCCTAACTTGATAACTAATAGGAAATCCTTAGCTACAAAGCTAAACTATTTTATACTAAAACATAAAATAGTTAACTTTTGAAATAGTTAATTTGTTAAATCACAGCTAAAGACACCATCATAGTGCTCAAAAAAAAAAAAAAAAAAATCCGTCCACTCTTATATAACCCAAGTGTTTTTAAAAGTAATTAGATTTGCTGGAAATTGAAAAATGCAAACACAACAGGTTTTTGTTTTATATGTAGCTTTCACAGTCTTAGCAATTAAATTATCAGTTTTATTAAGACAAAATTAGAAATTGTTAGACTGTATAAATTTAAGAAAATGTCCCCCCAGGAAAGATGATTAATTTTTAAGATAAAAAAATTAAACTAAAATCTTTGTAATACTTTTTAAATTAAAAAAAAAAAAAAAAAAAGACTTTTAACCAGTATAGTCATGCATGTCTAAAATCCTAACCCTCAGGAGGTTGAGGCAGGAAGATCATAAATTCAGAGCCAGCAGCCTCAGCCAAAGATGGAGGTCAAGGCCACCAAGCTAAAAACATGAGCTCAAAGTTAAAAAGAAATATGTGGCTACAGTAGAAGAGCTAGAAATATAACCTGTTTTTTGGGTATTCTTTTGATAATACTCTATTGCTTCTTTCATATTAAGCTGAACTTTTACAATGCACACTTTATAAAAACATTTTAATGTTCACTCCATGGAATGAGCAAAACTTCACTGAATAAAATTATTCTTTTCATCAACCAAAACAGAGTAATACATAAAAAGTAACAACATGCATTAGTTTGTGACACAGAAAACAAACACACCTAGAGATTCTTTCTACATACAATGTATGTATGCCACAATATGAAAAATGTACACTTCCTCTCCATACCCTAGCTTTTTCTCTTATGTTTAGGTCAAGATCTCACCTAGTCTCTGGAAACGTAGTTCCACATATCTTTCTTGATGTTCCTACAAATAAAGCTGAAAATGGACAAGCCCTAAAAATGATTATTTTTCCCTAGCAAAATCCCAGTTCTTAGTTAACAGTTCTATCAAATAACAATTTCTCTTCCCAATCTTACCATATGTAACTTGCATAAAAATACCTAGTAGATAACTTCCTAGAAGTTACTTGCATAAAATGGTTTTTGTATGTCTTAAAATTTTTTTAAATATTGACAGATAATCGTCTAAATTTTTTCAACAATATATATTTTCATATAGATATAAACATTGGGGGAAATATTAATTACCATATTATAGTTTGTAATTTAACATTCACCTAATGTTGAACATTTTTATGACTTCTAAATTTTTTATAATAACTAATGCTGGGATAAACTGTCATCACATAAATCTTATCCAAATTTTTATATTTCTTAAAATATAAAAACTCAAGTCCTTTGAAATATTCCCACATTAACTCCCCTAATATTATACAATTTTTACTATACTATACATGAGGCCATCATACAATTACTACTTTCTTAGCTCAATTTCTTATGAGATTATCTTTTCTCATAAGAAAAACATCTTTTCTGTCCCTCAATTTCCTCATCTTTAAAAGAATAACATTACTGCTTAATTTAAGGAGCTTTATGTGAAGGTAAAACTAGTTCACATATGTATAACTTCTAGAAAAGTCTCTGACATAATAGGTACACAATACATATTACTATTATAATTCCGTACCATTATTGAATGTTAGAGGACAAAAAGTTGATAGTACTCTAATTTTAAAGTGGGAAAAAGATCTAGAAGCAGTATTAGGGAACAAAGATCTTTTTTCAAACAATATATGTGTGCTATATGGATATAGATAGTATTCCCATTTAGGAGGGAAAAGATGAAACCAATTTTAGACCAATTTTTTTTTTAAGGCGAAGAGATGAAAGGTTTGGGCAGAGCACGAAAATTACACACAGGGAAGTGTGCAGGCCACAGAGAAAGAACATAATGGAAAGATCTGGGGAGGTTGGAGAAATGGGTCAAATAAAGAGTTCAAAGGAATGCAAATTTCTAACTCTAAAAAATAAAAAACAAAGGCATGTCCTGCCAGATGACTCAGATAAAGGTGACAGGAGGCATAGTAGATATATAACTGAAACATATAACCACTTAAATATGAGTTTATTATTCCTTAGTTTGATTCACTGTGATTTCTACAAACAAGGTCATTGGCTATTTTCCTGCTTACTCATACTCTTAATGAGATTTTCATATAATTTGTCATCTTGGCATTTCACTGCATAGAACAGTACTTTGTCATTTCAAATCTGGGCATTTCAACATGTATTTTCTTTTCCAGACATCTTCAAAATATAAAATAAGAGCAGCACTAGTATCAACCTGTGGTGTTAATTGCTAACTCAGAAAATGACTATCTTTTTAAAGACTGATACACTAAAAACTACTTTATTCTTCATTTTTGTACATCAGCAAAGTTATTTGAAAAGTTAAGACATTTTTCTAAATTCTCAAAATTAACAGCAAGAGCTGAGACTAGATTTTAGGTTTCAGATTTTTCATCTATTTCTCTATCCTTAATGTTACTGTTTTAAAAGCCATTTTACATTCCTGACAGAGAAACCTCTCAAATTTCACAATGTCCTAAGATTTTTGAAGTTCCAAATATTGTTTTCCAACTTCCATATTATATTGTAGGAAAAAAACATACAAGGTAGCAGGGGCCAGGGGTTCAATCCCCTGGCTTGCCATGCTGGCCCCACCCATGGGGCATGCTGAGATGGCAATTGAGACTGGGCATGGTGGCATGCACCTATAATTCCAGCTCTTGGGAGGCTGTAATCAGGCAGATCACTATGATCCAACTAGTAGTGAGACCCTGAACACTCTGTAAATCCTTCCCTAAAATACAGGGGGAAACAAGCATAGGAGATAAAGCAGATAGAAGAGTAAAATAGCTTCACCACATGAGTTTACAAAACAATACGAAAATATATACATCAACGATTTTAAAACAATTGAAATTAACATACCAATGTCCAAAGTAGAGTAAAATAAATTAGTTGGTATTCAAAGAACATGAAGTCAAAACATGCTTAAGAGGTTAAGGAAGACAATGTTGACACAGACTGTCCTGTCCAATATATTAGCTACTAAGCAAATGTGATTAAATTAAAATTTTAAAAGTAATTCAAAAATCAGTTCCCTGGTACTAACAACATTTCAAGACCTCTACAGCCATATGCACTTGTGGCTGCCAAACTAGATAGACATAGATAGGACATTATCATCATTACTCAAAGTTCTAGTTGCTACTGATATTTACAATGGATAAAATGACAGGGAGTAAGCGTACATTAAGTCAAGAACTAGAGGAAACAATAAGGAAGTCAACAATAAGTAAGCTTGCTTGAAAAAAGAAAAGATAAAAGGCAATAATATTGAAGACTATGAATTTTGTTCAAAGAAGAACAAAGAATTCCTTAAGAAGAGTAAAGATGACAAAAAAGAAAAAACTGACCTTAAAGAGATGCTAGTGCATATACGGACTAAACAGGAAATAAGTAAATCACTGATTCTCTTAAGCTTAAGTAAAACTTGCCAGTTTTCCAAGGTGCTTGAACGAATTTATACCTCTACAGCAAGTGTTCCAGAATTGTCTCACATCTTGCTAAGACTTGATATCATATATTAATGATATGATCTTACAAGCAATAAGATCAACTGATTTATTCTGAAGTTTTATCTGAATTTGAGGGCTACCTGGGATATAGAGTGATTTCACACCAGCCGGAATTGCATAGTAAGACTCTGTCATGAGCAAACAAATAAATAAACACAAAGAAAAAAAAAAGTATCTCACAACCCAACCAAATTAATTAATTTTTTTTTTTTTTTTTTTTTTTTGGTGCAACCAGGGATTGAACTCAAGTCCTCGCACTTTCCAGGCAAGCACTTATTCTACTGAGCCATCTTCCCAGACCCTCAAAATAATTATTATAAATACTACATGTACTCTTTGAGTTAATGCTTTCAGGATAAAGAAGATATAATCTATAATATTACATAAAAACAGTATTCTCTATATTTTGTAATATAAAGATTCTATAAATTCCAAGGCCAAAACAACAGGCTAGGCTGGGGATGTAACTCTGTAGCAAAATGCCTGCCTGGCAAGTGTGAGGTTGAGTTTGATTCCCAGTAACAAAAATAAATACATTAATTAAAAAAAAAAATAAAAACAGGGATGGGGAAATAGCTCATCAGCATAAGTGACTGCCGGGCAAACGCAAGGTCCTGAGTTCAATTCATTATACAATAAATAAACAAACCAACCAAATACAGAACTACCCTAATTCACCTACTGTGCAACTTTAGATTTAACACAATCTTAATCAAATACACAAAACATCCCTTACTGAACTAGAAAAAACAATCATAAAATTCTGGAAACAGAAGAGACCCAAAGTAGTAAAATCCATTTTGGGTAACAGCAAAGCAGAAGGTACCATAATCCCAGATTTTAAATTATGTTATGAAGCTACAGTGATAAAACAAGCATGGCACTAGCACAAAAAGAGAAATGTGACTCAATGGAACAGAATCCAAGAGACAGAAACAAATTTAGGCATATTCAGTATCTGATCATTCACAAAGGGGCCAAAAATATACACTGGAAGAAAGACAGCCTCTATAATGAAAAGTGCAGAGAAAATCTGCTATCCACATGCAAAGAAAGAGATGTATACCAATGTATACATCTCAATCAAAATGGATCAAAGATCTACATGTTAAAACAATTTGCTAGAAAATAAAATCTGTTAAAACAATCTGTTAGAAGACAAAATTGGTAAAATCCTTGAATATATAAATGTAGGCAAAAATTTTTTGAGCAAAATCCCAGATATATAAGAAATTCCATTAAGAATCAACAGACACAATCATATCAAAGTAAAAAGCTTCTGCGCAGCAAAAGAAACAGCCAACAGAGTAAAGATGGTGGGAATGTAAACTAGTATGTAAATACTTTAGAAATCAGGATGGAAAGCCTTCTTCCTTTGGACAGAGGATGGGGCATGGGATGAGGCGCTTTACTGGAATTGGACTCAAGACCGTGTGCTTGCCAGGCAGGCACTCCACCACTGAGCTATATCCCTGGCCCTTGAGATTTCTCAAACCTAAAACTAGAAATTCCACTTGACCCAGACATTGCTCTTCTAGGTGTCCTCAAAGAGTTAAAGATACATATTACAGTGATACATGCATGCCCATGTTTACAGCAGCCCAACTCATAACAGGTCAATCTTGGAACCAGCCCATCTGTCTATCAACAGATGAACAAAGAAAATGTGGTACAGTAGTATTTATGTACGATGAAATACTACTCTATAAGAAAGATAATCTTGAGTCACTTGTAGGGAAATGGATGTACGTTAATACCACAATGTTAAGTAAAGTAAATCAGACATATAATCTTAAATGTTGCATGATTTCTCTTATAGGAGAAATCCAAAATATAAAGACTAAAATGGAGAAAATTCAGTCTTTAAAAAATGAAGGTGGAAAAAATGGATATCCACTTATAGATAATTAAAACTACACTCCTATCTATTGTCTTCTATAAAAGTTCAAAATAGCTCAAAGATATAGGTGTATGACCTGAAACCTTGAACCTGGCAGAAGGGAAAACATTTGAAGTCATAAGCTCAGGCAAAGACTCCCTGAACTTGACTTTAATAGCATAAGAAATAATTTCAAGAATCAACAAATGGGACTATGTTAAAATAAAAAGTTTCTGCACAGCAAAGGAAAACCAACAAAGGTATGATACATGACAGAAAAATCTTTGTTAGCTACCTTTCTCACAAATAGTTAAAATCTAGGCTATATAAAGAACTCAAAAACAATAACTAAAAGTCTAATCAATAATTAGACATATTAACTAAACCGACACTTCTCAAAAGAGGTACAAAAAGCCAATCATCTTTACCCATTAAGGAACTACAAATCAAAAAGTACACTGAATTCCATTTCACCCTCATAAGAATGGTTACCATCAAGAATATAAAAAACAATGTTGGTACCATCAAGAATATAAAAAACGATGAATAAAAGAAGCCTTTTCTAATACATTGCTGGTAGGAATGTAAATTAGTACAGCTACTATGGAAATTAGTAAAGAGGTTCCTCAAAAAACTAAAAATAGAATGACCCAGCCATACCATTCTTTGTTATATAAGAAATTAAAGTCAACATTCTACGTACTTGCATAACCATATTTATTGGAGCACAATTCACAACAGCTAGGATAAGGAACCATCCTAAGTAGATGGATAAATAAAAAAAAAAGATGGTGCATATATACATAATGAAGCACATGCAGCCACAAAGAAGAATGAAATGATGTCATCTGCAGGAAAATGAATCAATGTGGAGATCATAATGCTAAGATAAATAAGGCAGACTTTGATACGTACCCTGGATTCCTTAATATGTGGAATCCTGCAAAAATTAAAAAAAAAAAAAAAAAAAAA